>CM068381.1:14016217-14316655 GCA_034770075.1 Aralia elata | reverse complement strand
GGATAATCTTGAGAACAAAGCTATCGTCAGTTAAGCAAAAATCATTGAGGGAAATATTGCTATGCCCTAAGATAGACGAGAAAATCAAATCGATGCATCACGAGACCAGTCAATCACTGCTAATTCCTTCGAAATCAAGCCGGGAAAACAATTCATATGCTTTCAGAATGCGGTACTCAGTTTGGGGGTTTTTAGCCAACGATGATCAAATAAACATTTGGTTAGTTTCCTGGAGATTTTGTGATAACCTTCAAATATCCCAATTGTGGGATAGATGATGCAGTGGAGATTACGTCTATTTCCGTTCACACTGAGAGATAAAGCAAAAGAGCTGGTTGCACTCACTTTCGCCAAGGTCCATCACAACGTGGGATGATTCTAGTAGGCTCAGAAATTCCTAGCGAAATTTTTCCCGCCAGCTAAGTCGGCTAAGTTGAGAAACGAGATTTCTACATTTTTGGCAACAAATCATGGAGAGTCCACTTATAACGAGGCTTGGGAAAGGTTCAAGGAGTTATTGAGAAAATGTCCACATCATAGGCTACCCAAGAGTGGCTACAAGTTGCAGACATTCTACAATGGGCTGAATAATGGACACTCGAACATGCATTGATGCAGCTGCAGGAGGAGCACTTATGGATAAAAAGTTTTGATGGAAGCTTAACCACTTTGTTAGAGACTATGGCTGCAAAATAATTTATCAATGGCCGACTTCCAGACTGAATCAACAAAAGGTAGCTGGAGTTTTGGAAGTAGATGCGATCCACGACACTAATAGCTCAGATGGCAGCCATGTCTAAGAAGATTGGAAGGCTTTGTCCTGAATCGAAAAGTCCAGCAAGTAGCCTATGTGTGTGAGCTTTGGTGCAGGTGCGCATCCGACAGAGTATTGTGCCATTAAATCCCCCGGAATCGGTACAGGTTTCGTGGGGAGTTTATAACAGACAGCAACAGCCATATCAAGAATGCATATAATCCGGGGTGGAAGAATCATCCGGGTTTCTCATGGAGCAATAACATCAGGTTTCCAAAATCCAGCTCCTAGAACTCAGAATCCCCCAGGTTTTTCAGAACCAAGCTCCACAACATGTTAGAAAAGAAAGCCGGAAATTTAGAAGAATCTGTTTGCGTAAGGTTTATCACAGCATCTGCAGAAAAGAATGAAATGATCAAGATAAGTTTTGCTAACTCAGGTAAGATTTGAATGTGGAAGAGGCCAGGCAGTGTCAATTAAGGAACTTGGAAAATCAGCTGGGACAGACGTTTGGCTCAAGTCTTGAATACTCGAACCACAAGGAGCCACTTCCAAGCGATACAGAGGTTAACCCAAGAACGGAAGGAAAGGAACATTGCCAAGGCTGTCACCTTAAGAAAGTGTAAAGAGCTCTGCCTGATGCAGTTAAAGTAAGGAAATTCTAAAACCAAAAAAACAGCTGTGGAGAATGAGGATGAGGAAGCCCCGGTGAAAAATGTTAAGGTGAAATGAATCAGAAAAAGGTGAAGGATTACAGGTTGCGGAGGTAAAGTCCAAAGGAACTCAAGCCAGATAAGCGTAGTGCCTCCCGTACCATTCCCTCAAAGATTGCAAAAAGCCAAAGCTAGACCAAGCAATTTTCCCAGTTTTTTGGATGTTTTCCCAAAGAAACTACACATTAATATACCGTTTGCAGAAGCCCTGGAACAGATGCCCAGTTATGCAACAGTTTATGAAGGATTGTTTTGTCAAAAGAAAAGGAAATTGGGTGAATTCCGAAACGGTGGCACTTAACCTGAGGAGTGCAGCGCAATTTTGCAAAACAAGTTTGCTTACCTAAACTAAAAAGGCATCCAGGAAGCTTCACTATCCCTTGTGTAATTGGTAACCAGTTTTCTCTGGAATGGCATTGTGTGACTTAGGAGCTAGGTATCAAATTTAATGCCGTTATCAATTTTATACACTTCAGGCTTGGGCTTAAGGCACCAAAACCGACAAACATCAGCTTGCACCGTTGGCAAGATAGATCAGTGACAATATCCGAGGAGTATTGTGGGAAGATATTTTTTGTTAAAGTCGATAAATTCATCTTCACCAGGCTGATTTCATTGTTCTGGATTTTACGAAGAGGATAAGGAGTTCCCCATCATTCTAGGTCGTCCAATTTCTTAGGCTACAGGGAGAACATTGGATAGATGTTCAAAAAGGTGATATTATACAATGAGAGTTCAAGATCAGGAAGTCACCTTTAATGTGTTTAAATCGATGAAATTTCCTAAGGAGGGCGAGGAATGCTTACGGATAGACCTGCTTGATGAAATCGTGAATGAACAAACCAGGGCAATTATTGTTGAAGATCCATTAGAAGCTGCTCTGGTTGGGATGGATACTTTTGATGATCCAGATGAGTGGGATTATGTCAAGGTCCTAGACTCATTACCTATTCCTCGGAAATTTAGCAGGCAATTTGATGTACTTGACCGGCCAAACGAAGCAGAAAAGAGGTCCAAACCGTCAGTAGAAGAGCCACATGTGCTTGAGCTTAAACCTCTTCCATCTCATCTACGGTATGCTTACTTGGGAGACTCGGACACACTACCAGTAATAGTTTCTGCGCATTTGAATGAATCTCAAGAAGAAAAACTATTAAGGGTTTTGCGTGAGTATAAAACAGCAATTGGGTGGACAATAGCAGACATCAAGGGAATCTGTCCGTCGTTTTGCATGCATAAGATTCTGCTTGAAGAAGGAGCAAAACCGGTCATTGAGGAACAAAGAAGGTTGAATCTGATTATGGAAAAGACGTGGTGAAGAAGGAAATTATTAAGTGGTTAGATGCCAGGTATTATCTATCCAATTTCAGATAGTGCTTGGGTGAGTCCCGTACAATGTGTGCCTAAAAAAGGAGGAATGACAGTGGTTGAGAACGAAAACAATGAACTCAGTCCTACAAGAACGGTTACATGTTGGAGAGTGTGTATGGATTACCGCAAGTTGAACAAAGCTACGCGCAAGGATCACTTTCCTTTGCCATTTATTGATCAGATGTTGGATAGGTTGTCCGCTCATCAGTTCTATTGCCTTCTCGATGGATACTCAGGATATAACCAGATAGTGATAGCTCCGGAGGATCAAGAGAAAACAACTTTTACATGTCCTTATGGAACATTCGCATTCCGGAGAATGTCTTTCGGGTTATGTAATGCACCGGCTACATTCCAGCGATACATGATGGCTATCTTCTCGGATATAGTTGAACAGAATTTGGAGGTATTTATGGATGACTTCTCTATATTCGGTGATAGTTTTGACTTGTATCTTAATAATCTCATCTTAGTACTGAGGCATTGTGTGGAGACGAATCTGGTGCTTAATTGGGAAAAGTGCCACTTTATGGTGTGAGAAGGGATTATTCTGGGGCACAAAGTATCCGACGCAGGTCTAGAGGTGTATAGGGCAAAGATTGAAACCATTGAAAAGCTACCTCCACCGACATCTGTAAAAGGCATTAGAAGTTTTCTCGGACATGCAGGATTCTACCGTCGATTCATCAAAGATTTCTCAAAAATTTCAAAACCATTGTGTTCACTCCTTGAAAAAGATGTTCCCTTTAAGATGGATCAAGCTTGTATCGAAGCCTTTGAAGTGCTAAAAAAGAAGTTAATCACAGCCCCGATCATAGTTGCTCCCGATTGGACTTTACCTTTTGAGTTGATGTGTGACGCAAGTGATTATGCAGTGGGAGCTGTGTTGGGTCAGCGAAGGGACAAGGTTTTTCACACCATCTACTACTCAAGTAAGAACACTTACCAAGGCTCAATTGAATTATACTACTACAGAGAAAGAGTTGCTTGCAGTAATAATTTGCCTTTTGACAAGTTTCGAGCATATCTGATTGGAACCAAGGTGATTTGTCTACACTGATCATGCATCTATCAAATACTTGATTGCAAAAAAGGATGTCAAACCTAGGTTGATTCGATGGGTCCTCTTGTTGCAAGAATTTGACTTGGAGATTCGAGATAGGAAAGGTACGGAGAATCAAGTGGCTGATCATCTTTCAAGGTTAGAGAATGCCGACATGGCAGAAAAAGAATGAAGTGGTAATTAATGATTCGTTTGCATATGAACAATTGTTTGGTATCAACACCGAAGTCCCTTGGTATGCTAATTATATGAACTTTCTAGTCAGTAATGTTCTTTCCGCAAGATTTCACTTCTCAACAAAGAAAGAAATTTTTCCATGATGTCAAGCAGTACTTTTGGGATGAGCCATTCCTCTTCAAAACTTGTGCGGATCAGATGATAAGACTTTTTGTGCCACAGGTAGAAATGGAGAGCATCTTGACTCAATGTCATTAGTCAGATTATGGAGGCCATTATGGTGGAGAAATATCTGTAGCAAAGGTCTTACAGTCAGGATTTTTCTGGCCTTCGTTGTTCAAGGATGCCCATCTCTTTGTGCTTAAGTTGTGATAGATGTCAACAGGGTGGGAAATATCTCGAAGCGCGGCATGAAATGCCTCTCAACACTATCCCTCGAGGTTGAACTATTTGATGTTTGGGGTATTGACTTTATGGGGCCGTTTCCGTCATCATTTAACAATCAATACATACTTTTGGTGGTGGATTACGTGTCAAAATGGGTCGAAGCACTTGCATTACCCACCAATGATGCCAAAGTGGTTCTACGGTTCTTGCACAAGAATATCTTTACTAGATTCGGTACACCAAGAGCCATAATCAGTGACGAAGGTACTCATTTTTGTAACAAGCAGTTCACTAAATTGTTAGCTAAGTACGGAGTCAAACACCGAATTGCTACAACTTATCATCCCCAAAACGAATGGACAAGCAGAGGTATCGAATCGGGAAATTAAGCAAATTTTGGAGAAAGTGGTAAACCCGACTCGTAAGGACTGGGCAATGAAACTAGACGATGCTTTTATGGGCGTATCGCACCACTTATAAGAATCCTATCGGAATGTCCGCCGTATCGTATGGTTTATGGGAAAGTATGTCATTTACCGGTCGAAACTTGAGCATAAGGCCTATTGGGCAATTTAAAAGTTGAACCTTGATCTTCAAGCCGCTAGTGAGAAAAGGTTGCTCCAATTGAACGAGATGGAGGAGTTTCGCCATCATGCCTATGAGAATGCCAAGCTTTACAAAGAAAAATTCAAAAGGTGGCATGACAAACGGATTTTGGATCTGAAGGTTTGAACCGGGACAAGCTGTACTATTTGTTCAATTCCAGGCTGCGTTTATTTCCTGGGAAGCTGAAGTCTAGATGGTCAGGCCCTTTCATTATCACTGCTGTAGTATCTCATGGGGCAATTGAAGTCGAAGAGCCGGATTCCAAGTGCCACATTCAAAGTAAAACGGTCAGAGACTCAAACATTATTGGGGAGGCGATGTGGATCGACAAAATATCAGTGATTCACCTTTCTGTTCCCGATCATGCTGAAGCCTAATACTGCTGAGAAGTCGGGCAGACGACTATAAACCAAGCACTTGATGGGAGGCAACCCAATCATGATAGTTTTATTGCTTTCATAGAATTAGTTTTAATTAATATTTTTTATAGGAGTAGTTTAAGTGTTTTTGTTTGAATTTGGTCTTCAATCTTCCATGTTTAAATCATTTATGTGGTGTTCATTGAAACAGGGATACAGTCTTATGGGAATGCTTTAAAAGGAAGAAACATGTTCATTGGGATGGTACAAGAGAGGACAAGAGGATCAAGAGAAAAAAGCAGGAAAAATTTTCAAGTCTGAGGATTCTCGCCCCGGCGAGAACCTCTCTGTTTGAAGCGCGCCCCGGCCTGGATTTTTCTCGCCCCAACCCCAACCTCTCTGCCAATTCTTCGCCCCGGCGAGGTTCAAACAAGCCTATTTTCTCAGCCCCGGCGAGAATCGCGGAATTCAGTTTTTAAAATCCGATTCTAATTTGATTTTTAACATTTCCAACTCCCATGCAACTTCTCCAAAACACTATTTCTCCCTTCTCTAAGACCGACCTAACCCAAATCTCTCCTATTTCTTTTCGAATTTCCTTCCAATTTCTCTCCATACTTGGATTCCTACACAAACCCTAAATCACTCCACTTTAAAATCAAACCCTAACTTCATTTTAAACCATCTCACATTCAAGTGGGGCATACTCTGTTGTTTTTCCCAATCTTCATCCGCTTCATCCGTGTCATACATGAGTTTTAGGGTTTGCTTTTAATTCAAGGAGCAATCAATCAGTTCACCAACGTATCATTATCAGATCTATTTCCATTGTACCGTGCCATTTTCAGTTGGGAGTTTAGTATACTTGGAGTTTGGGGGGAAGTTGAATTGCATAGCAGATTATTGGTGTGGGTTCATTTGCTAAGTGATCAATCATGGCTCCAAAGCGGCATCGTGGTGAGGGATCATCGTCTACTCCATCCAGGCACTTTGATCGAAGAAAGTTTGTCAGTGTAGAGGCGGCTAGTAGGTATTAAATCGAATACATCGGGTAAAGCTCTAACTCCCGAGCGCTGGTCTCATGCCTGACGAGGTGGTTGATGGGGAGATGATGCATTCAGATAGTAGAGAGGGGATGGGAGACATTCACTGCCCATCCGGAGCCGGCATGTATAGCTATAGTCAAGGCGTTTTACGCTAATGCAGAGGATGCGGCTGCATGCGAGGTTATAGTCCGAGGGAAGACAGTGTCCTTCAGTGCCCAAACGATCAATGAGTATTACAACTTGAGGCTTGATTTACGTTGCAGATACACTCGATTCCTTGAGGAGGGGCCCAATGTGGAGAAGGTAAGTTTACTGACTTATGCAGGCCTGGGATGACATGGATATCTAGAGGGCCACGTGTTGCACTTATGTTTCATAGCAAGGACTTGAGTCGGTATGGTAAGGTCTGGTATGCCTTCCTTTCGGCTAAACTGATGCCATCACAGCACGTGAGTGATGTTCCCAAGGAGAAGGCTTTGTTACTATATTCTATTGTGATAGGGATTGAGATAAATGTCGGTCAGTTGATTAAGGCATCGATTCGCCGCACTATACGGACTTTACATAGTCAGGGTGGTTTGCCACACCCTTCGTTGATATGTGGTTTGTGTCTTCGTGCGGGAGTTCGTTGGGGAGCTGAGGAGGCTTTGTAGCAGCCCTTACTGCTTTTGGATCACCGTTTGATTGCACGTTATAAGGAATGAGAAGGCGGTGAGTCCCATCCTCGTGGTATGGGTTACATAGTTCATTGTCCTCCCGCTGAAGAAGCATATGAGTCTGATGATGACGAGGGAGCGGGTCCTTCGGAGGGTCCTTCCGCGTCTACTGGGCCAAGGAAAGCCAAGTTCAGCCTCCAGTTTCGAGAGTTGCAGCATCTTATTGATTCCTATCATAAGACCATATTGAGGCAGAACCAGTGTTTGGCGGACCGGCAGGAGCATATGTATGTGTATCAGCAGAGTTGTACCCAAACCATGGCGAACATGTACTCCAATATGCAGCCGATGATGGAACCTGTTCAGTTTTCCGCAGCCCAGCCATTGCCAGTTTTTCCACCACCGTCCCCAAATGACGATGATGAGTTCGAGCCTACTGCTTGAACTGCTAGGGGAGTCCTCTGTTCTTAACTTTCTTTATTTTTCGCACAATGAGGACATTGTTTCGTTTGAGTTTGGGGGGGGGTGTTTGCATATTTGCATGTTTAGCTGTATTATTTGAATCTTTAGCTTTAGTTGCATGAGTGTCATTTTAGAGTAGTTTTTATGCAGTTTTATTTAGTTATATTTATAAAAAAAAAAAAACTCCAAAAATCCAAAATTTTAGTAGCTTAGGATCATATGATTTTGCATTTAGAGGTATTCAAGCAATGCATTTATGAAAGTCATTTAGAGATGGCCAATGATTAAATTTGATTAGTTCTACTATAGTTTAATGGGATGGATACTTATTGCTAAATCTGGAGTTTAACTGTTGTAGTTGTGGTTATTTGAGACCCGTGGTTTTTACTTATTCACGAATGTGTATTTATAAAGTAATTAGGAGTTGGTTCTTCTTTGGTGTATTACATGCCCATATGTAGATATAGACTGTTATCACTTGTTGGATCTAAAAAATAAAAAATAAAAAAGAAAAAGAAAACTGAGAAAAAATGAAAAACTGAATTTTTTTTTGAATAAATACTGCTTCGATGTCTGTCCTAAAGTGCAAGAAAACTATGAATTAGTGAATATAGACAGATAAGAGCAGGTCTTGACTAAGTTTGTCTTTGTGGCCGGTGTCATTTGAATGAGTATACCTTTAGGAGATGTCTTTACACTCAGCGCCCTAAAATCGTCTGGTTTGGGAGTCGTTGGTTGAAAGTTCTCTACACGGGTGGCACTGAATAGCCTAATAAAGATGAACATTGCACTAGTCGGGATATATGACGAGATGGAGCGTAAAACGCACTCGTTAAAGAAAAAGAGGGAAAAAATGAGAAGGCAAGTGAATAGCAATTGAGCTTAAAAGTAAAATCTGTGAATTTGTCTCTTTTTGAGCATTGTGATACCTAGAGTTGGATTCATACCCTGATTGGTTTAATATATGTTGCATACTTATGGAAGGGTTGAGAGTGATTCATAATTGCTAATAGTTGGCTTTTGGATGGTGTGAGGTTGAAATTCTGTTGAACTGGTAGTTACTGATTTCTGAAGCCGGATTTTTATGATGTCTATTGATTAATTGCTTGAGTATGGTTAGTCATGCATGTGCATTCATGTAGTAGCTAGTTTAGTTGTGGTTTTGCTTTGTTTTGTGTTTTGCTTGAGGGCAAGCAAAGTTTTGAGTTTGGGGGTATTTGATGAGTAGGTTTTAACCTACACGTTTGATATATCTTTTGGCTTATCCTTTACTTGTTTTTAAGTGTTTGGTAGCTTTTTACTTGTTTTGCATTGGTTTTGTAGGTCATGGCTGGTTGCAGGATTGAAAAGAAGAAAATTGGCTGGGTGCAAGGCATTCTCGCCGGGGCGAGGATTTGTGAGGTATGTTTCTCGCCGGGGCGGGAGTTCGCCGGGGCGAGAAAGCGGCAGATGGAAATCCTGATTTTGTTGGAATGCTGTTATTTTGGAAAGATAGAAGTGATCAAGGACTCTTGCTATTAAACTTATTGAGGGACTAAAGGAGACTATAAATAGAAGATCAAGACTTGGATTTAGGGATACACAGACTTATTCAGAGATTGACTTTGAGAGCTGAGCAAGGAGATTGGAGGACAAGTCAAGCATCGTGAGAAGTTCAGATTGGAGAGCTAGAGATTATACTGAGTTTTATTTTAATCTTTATCCTCTGATTTGTAATTAATTATGATGACTTATTTTCGTATTCTAGTTTTTATTGTCAGTATGAACTAAATTCTTAATTAAGGCTACAATTGAACCAGTTATGATTATGAGTTGATTATCTATTTGATTTCAATTGTTCAAATTGATGGGAGTTGTCTATCTTATTCTATGCTTATTGATTAATTGTTTGGCCGACAATTAGCGGGTTATTAGATGAATTCGGGAGATGAAATCTAGGGTTAGAACTGGATAAGATAATGTGTATTCTTAATTATTTGCATGTGTTGAATAAATGGATTTGTGAAGTGAATAGGAATATTGCCTTGCTGCATGTAACAATTGGAAATTGGAACTTAATGAATTTAATCTTTTAACTTTGCATAGGAATATCATAGAGTTAATTGGATTAGATAGATTTATTTGATCACTTGGAAAAGGGCTTATAAATGCAATTGAATTTCTGTTAACAACTCCATTGAAGTGAATAATTGGAAGACATAGATAGATTGGTTTATGATAAATAACTGGGGATATTGTAGTCTTAATCATTCTTAAATCTGAATTTCAACCTTTGAATTAATTGCCAGTGTTAGTATTTAATTAATTATTCTTAAACAAAAATCCCAAATTGTGATTGTTTAATAGAATAGGCATAATTTAGATTGATAATTGGAGATTTGAAATACAGTAATTCCTGTGGGTTCGACACTCTTTCTTATCACTTTATTACTTGTTGATCGTGTATACTTGCACGTAATTGTTGATTGTGAAATCGGACAACACTAACTATTGTTATTGTCAATGTCAAAAATGACAAAGCTATTGTAGAAAAGAAAAATCCAGAGTTGGTGGCAAAAATTGAGGAGATGAAATTGAACAATGAAAGACTGAAGAAAATAGTGGTGTACTGGGGTGTTTGTTTTTCCTTTCATGTTGTGGTTTTTGTTATTTGTAATGAAGTTGTAGCTAGTTGGTTTGTAATGAAAATTGTTGAATGTAATGGAGGTGGTTTTCCTTTATTTAACATCTTATTCTACCATCAATTGTCTGTGAGTGAATGTCTCAAAAGTGCAGCTATATATGAATATACTGAAAGTAGTATGCACACAAGCCAATCATATTTGATATGATGTAGCATATACTTTGTAATCTTATTCATTTATTAATAAAAGAATTGATTTTCTTAAAAGGCATTTTATATTATCTACATAGTGTTGTTATATTAAATGTGATAAACCCATAGTTTTGAGCAATGCTTTTAGAATCATGATGGTGATCATGCTAATGAGATCTAAATTCTAGATAAACTCACAAACTAAAATTGTTCCTAATCGTTGGATTACTAAAAAGGGAATTAGTGAATCCGGATAGATTAGTACATACATTGCTTGCTCTTAGGAAGAGGATGATTGATCTCATAATCATTTGTGTGGAGACACTAAAGCAAGTATGTATGTGCTTATTGGAGAATAAGTTCACTGAACGTGGCTCGCTAAGGAATACCTGATGAGTGTGTTTTATATACACAAATTGGGTACTTTTTGCCTTAATAATTTGTAAGTCTTTAGCTATTTCGTTTGGTTTTATGTGTTTTCATCTTATTATTGTGTAATGTAGTTTTGTACTACTTTTATATGTATTAGTGTGCTTTTACGTGTTTTTACTTTGTTTTGTAGGAATTGAAATAAAGGCCCATTGGATCGTTGCGTTTTCGGCGTGAATTTGGCATTTCAACTGCTTGTTTCTCAATTTCACCCATGATGCAATCCGAATCTCTCCAAACTTAAAGAATGAAAGTTTTAGATCTTTGTCTTAGCTTTCCAGAGCATCTTGAATCATCAAATTTGAAGTTCGTATGAGAGAGTTATGGTCATTTTACCATCGGATTCTGCATGACTTTTACGCAGCAGTTGCTTCGGGCTCAATTTGAACCTTGCTCCAACCATTATCTCGTCAAGCTCCAGTTATGAAAGTTGTATAGCTACTTCTTAGCTTTCCATAGCCTACTTAATCGCCTTAATCCGAGTTCGGACGAAGAAGTTATGGTCGTTTTTCCAGAGCTCGCCGGGGCAGGAATTTCCTATACAAATTCCTCGCCGCGGCGAGAAAACTTAGGCCAAAAAGCTCGCCGGGGCGAGCTCGTCGCGGGATACAGCAGGTTTTGGACCAAAAACTCGAAAAATAGCTAGGGTTACACATACCCAATTGATATAACACAAAGGGGGCGGCTAGAACTCGAGACTAACTCATTCTAACACCATCTAACATCAAATCTAGAGAGAGGAAGCTACCAAATACATCAAATTAGAGGGCCAAAGTGCTAAAATCAAGCTATATCAAGCAAGGCCATGGAGCTAAAAAGATGAAGATTGCAAAACCATGGAAGGGGGAAAGTTAGAAATCATCATCCATCAAGCAAACAACATATGAATATCTTCAAATTGGGTTTTATCATCTCTACTTTCCCTTTGATTTTGTATTTCAACATGATGTATAAATTGAATATGATGTTATTTGTAGTTACCATGAACTAGAACTAATTTTCTAAGATTTCAATGGAACCCAATATGTAGTTTGAATTGAATACTCTCTCTTGGATATTGGTTATTCATTTGTGAATTGGGTATCATAATTTATGCTTTATGGATTAATTGCCTAGCTAGTAATTACCTTGGGAACTTATATGGAATTGAGAGAGGAAGTATAGGTTGAGACCTTGTTATGATATCATGTGAAAATTAGATATTCCTATGGGTAATTTATGAAATTAAGTGACGTGTGTTTTATTTATTACCCTCATGAATGGATAATTTGATTGTATTTAGGATAGACATATACCTAAATACCATATGTATCCATTGGAGAATCATGCTTAATGATTTCTATTGCGAAAGTTGATAATTGATAGGGTGATTAATGAGATTTGGTGACACGTGTCTTGTTGATTATTCTTGATATTGGATTCTTGTTAGTGTGTAGAATAGAGATATTTATACACCGCATTGGGAAATACGTATTTGACCATCGAGAGAGGCTTGTATATACTTGTAAATTCTCGGATAACAATCCTTGTGATTTAACTAGTTGAAAAGAGAGAGTTAGGATATTCAAGTGAAGTGTTGGGGGAAATTGCAATCTTAAACTTGTAAATATTTGATTTCATTATCTTAATGCTTTCCATAGTTGTTTAATTATTTGTTATCTTCATTAATACAAAACAACAAAAACAACTATCATTTGTTTAAATAAGATTGAGATGATAAAAGGTTAATACTTGGAAAAGACTAGTAACAATTTCTCGTGGGATCGATACTTTACTTACTCTTTATTACTTGTTAACCGCGTATACTTGCGCGTAAATTGTCGTTATATTAATCGGACAACAATACCTAATGGAGTTTTACTCGCCTGTCAATAGGAATTCCTCTAGCGATAGTAGTACAAGTGATCCTTGGACTTGAGATCATCATAGTATCTTGTGTATGATGAGTTATACTTTGACATGTCCCTTAAGACCTTTGGGGTATATCAAAGGGTATGATTGGGTATAATAAGTTGTGCATGGAGATAGGTGAATGATCAACAAAGAATCTACCATGTCTAGTAAAAGATGTGAATGTCCTATGTTATTCGATAAATGACAACTCAGTAGTCCTTGACCAAGACAGAATGAAATTAGAAAGGAGTTTCTAATTTGCATTATTTAGAGTTGTTCATTTGGGAATCGAAATACATATAATTAAATAAAATAAGACTTGACAGTAATTCCATGTCTTATATTTAATTGGGACATTGTATGGTAGAAGGATTGAATTGTACGGTAACTATTCACTAAAAGGTTCTTTTGTGATTAATGTTGAAATCTATATTATCTGGAAAGTCGTTGATCGCTAAGGGGGCTTACCCTTATTTCTTCACAACCGGTTTAATATGGAAAACCTAAAGGGTCACACCGCAAAAGGAAAAATATTTATTTAAGAAGTAAATGACATAATTGTAATAATAAGTTAAGTGTATTTAATTTAGTCTATGAGATAGAATAAGTTAAATAGCTTAATATTTATTATTTAATATTTTGGAAATATTAAATATAAATTAATAAGAGGAGTCTTATTATTATTATTACTATTACTATTACTATTATTTAATTCGTAATAGGGATTGGGAGTTAATTAATATAAGTACTTTCTCACGAATTCCTAATTGAATTAGGAGCAGAATTAATTAAAGGAGTTTAATTATAATAGAAATCCTAATTCTAAATAGTTTAGGTAAGGGTTATTCCTACATCTATAAATAAGAGGAGTCTTATCATAGATTAAGGTTACACACTCTTGCATTAGATTGTGGAGAGTACTTGTAATTTTTATAGAGATAGAAACTAGGGTTTTGCCAACACCCAACTTCTTGAATACCTATTCTTCCTTGGTGGATCACCTCTAGAGGCCAAACACTTGGTTGGCTAACGTTGATCAAAGGAAGAAATCTCATCAGTGGAATTCGAGGAGAACACGAAGGACTAGGAGTTAAACTTGTACTCGAGGAAGCTTTGATCTACGAGGGTATAATTCTTATTCTCTTTCTCTTTCGTTTAATTGATAATTGAACACAAGGATAGATCATGGTGATGGTTTGTATGAAAATTTTAAAATCCGTTTTATCACGCTTCCGCCCTATTTGTGTAATTAGATTGTATGCTTGCGTAATATACAAACCTAACAGTGGTATCAAAGCCAAATCCTTGTGTTAATTATTGATTTTGATGATTCCATGTATGAATTGATATGCGATACAATCGGATTTTTGGGCTGGAAAAATTTTCTGAATCTGCATCGCAGCTCGGCCGCGCCGCTTCTAGTTCATTCTGGAGCGCGGCCACGCCCTAACCCAGAAAACGTTTCTGGGGGTGCAGCGCGGCCGCGCCGCTCCTAGTTCAATTTGGAGCGCGGTCGCGCAGGTGTGCAGACTTTGAATTTTTTTTTTATTTTCTCAATTAACATAAATAGTTTATTTAATTGATATAAGTTTAAAATAAAGATGTTTATTTTATCTGGAATAGGATTTCAGATTGCTAAAATTAAAGGAGTTTAATTTGAATTTGGTTTTTGATTAAAATAAAAGAGTTTATTTTGTTTCAAAACTAAATATTAGCAAAACTTTTGCCCATTAATTGATATCAATGCATATATGGAATGGTTTTATTATTCATGAGATGATTGTTATTTATTGATACATATAGAGATATGTATGATAATAAATAGGGGTTGATTATGGACTATTGACCAATGTGTGATTGGAATTATTTTAGAGGATGCTTGAATGTATGGGTTTTTATAAATGGGGTCTGCGTATCTCGTCTTCTTTAATTTTTTCTTAATATAAATTCTATCTCTCTCCTATATATTTTTCCTTGACTGCTGATCAAGGTTTCTATTTATTGTAAATAGTTTATGTAATAGGACTAGTTAGAATTAATTTTGAAGAATTAGAGACAAAGGTGCAAGGAGCGCTTGAAGACCCGTTTGTATTGGAGCCCGGGTTTAAATGTAATAGTTATATTTAAATTTAATTTTTGTACCCTAGGTTTGACCTTTTGGTTCACTTGGTGGCTATAGTGAACCAAACTAGAATAAAAGTCCATAATCAATCCGGGTAGAATATAGTATTCTATATGTGCATGATTACTATATATATATTATATATTATCCAGCATGCTTCGCATGTAAAATAATATGACGCGTATTTTATATATATATATGTGCATGCGTGCTAAACAAGATGAGACTAATAATAATAAACCCCTCAAAGAAATCATATTAAGTCCTAAGCGTTCAAAGATATTAGGAATATCGAACGTCGCCTTCTAGCATGGTAAAACGATAGAGTATTAAATATTTAATATGAGTTTGTTGTGCACACACAAGGCGAGTATTAAATATTTAAGATGTTGTTTTATCACATTTGATGCTAATTAAGGAATTGAACATTACAGCTTTGTTGTGCACACACAAGGCGGTCTTTTTCTCTTCACATATATAGAAGTGCTAGGTTGGACTTAACTTAGACTATTTTAGTTCGGATGTGCACACACTTGACCATTATAATCTAAGAGGAAAAATACAAGGAGTTACATAGTGATGTAATTGACAATAGTTGTCTACCTATTTATTTATATATAGTTTGTTGTGCACACACAAGACTATATACATTTGAAATGGGATCCTTATTTTCACTAGTAAATCTTTAATTAGATTTGCCGAACTATATATATTGAGGGTAATATAGTTTGATGAAAAAGTGAGAGATACCAATTTAAATAAAGACCTAATTTATTTTGATGATTAATAAAATGAATGTATGCTAAAATGTTGTCTATTTCATATGCAGAATTTAAAAAATGTCAAACTCACTATCACTGCGTAGCATACTTGATGCTAACAAACTGACCGGACCGAATTACACGGACTGGTTAAGGAATCTGAGAATTGTTGTCATTGCTGAAAAGATTTCTTATGTCCTAAATTCGCCAGTCCCTGCAAATGTTGCAGAAACAGCCTCTGAGGAAGAGATTGCTACTTTCAGAAAGTGGCAAGATGATGCAATCTTGGCTCAATGTATCATGCTCGCATCCATGAGTAACGAGCTTCAGCGTCAGCATGAAACTATGGATGCTCCTACTATATTGCTGCACCTCAAAGAGTTATATGGTGAGCAAAGTAGGACTGCTAGATATCAGATATCTAAGGAGCTCTTCCGATCTCGTATGACCGAGGGCACTGCTATTGAGACTCATGTCCTTAAGATGATCAATCTGATTGAACAACTTGGACAGCTTGGGTTCCTGATGGATGGGGAGTTAAGTCAAGATTTGATCTTGTAGTCACTCCCGAACACCTTCTCACAATTTGTTGTGAATTTTTACATGAATAAGTTGGACGTCAGCTTGCCTGAGTTACTTAACATGCTGAAAACTGCTGAAGGTCACTTCTCATCCAACAAGAACCAAGTCTTACTAGTGGATGACTCTTCCAAGAAAAAGAAGAGGCCCAAGGTATCTTCTGAAAAGAAGAAAAACAAAAAGGCTAAGGGCAAGGCGAAGAGAAAGGATAAAAAGAAACCTGATCCAGATAACAAAGGAATTTGCTACCATTGTAATAAGTCGGGACACTGGAAGAGGAACTGCAAGGAGTATCTTGCGAACCAAAAGAAGCTTGGAGAAGCTTCGACTTCCGATGTAGGTTTGTTCATGATTGAAATTAATTTTTTTGAAAGTCAAAATTCTACTTGGGTATTGGATATCGGCTGTAGTTCTCACATATGTAATAATATGCAGGGACTAAGCAGAAGTAGAAAGCTGAACAAGGATGAAGTCATCCTACAAGTGGGAAATGGAGCAAAGGTTGCTGCATTAGCTGTAGGAACTTATTGTTTAGCATTGCCTTCGGGCAAGTTCATTAGTTTAAATAATTGCTATTATGTTCCAACACTCATTAGAAACATTATTTCAATTTCTGTATTGGATATGGATGATTTTGATATTATAATAAAGAACAACAGTTGTTCTATTTATAATAAAAATGTTTTATATGGTGTTGGCAATCTACTGAATGGACTTTACATACTTGACTTGCATGAAAATATACTTCAAATTGAACAAACTAAGAAAAAAAAAAGAGATGATGTTAATTATACCTTTATGTGGCACTATAGACTCGGTCATATTAATGAAACAAGATTAACCAAGTTGCATAAAGATGGGCTTTTAGAGCTATCTAATTACGAATCATATCCAACTTGTGAATCTTGTCTCATGGGTAAGATAACTAAATCTCCTTTTAGTGGGAAAGGAGAAAGAGTTACAGAGTTGTTAGCATTGGTACACACAGACGTATGTGGACCTATGACAACGAATGCACGAGGAGGGTATTCTTATTTTATTACTTTCACTGATGATCATTCTAGATTTGGATATCTGTATTTAATGAAATACAAATCTGAATCGTTTGAAAAGTTCAAAGAATTCAGAAGTGAAGTAGAGAAGCAAACTGGTAAGAGTATTAAGATTCTTCGATCGGATCGAGGAGGTGAATACTTGACCAATGAGTTTCTAAGTTATCTCAAATAAAATGGTATAATCTCACAATGGACTCCACCAGGGACGCCACAGTTGAATGGTGTATCTGAAAGGAGAAATCGAACATTGTTGGACATGGTTCGTTCTATGATGAGTTATACCGGCCTTCCAGTATCCTTCTGGGGTTATGCCCTAGAAATGGTTGCATACCTGCTTAACAAGGTACCTACCAAATCTGTCCCAAAGACCCCATATGAGATATGGACAGGGAGGAAACCTAGTCTTAAGCATGTTAAGACTTGGGGTTGTCCAGCTTATGTCAAAAAGGTTTGAGCATGATAAGCTGAAGACTAGATCTGACAAGTGTAGATTTGTGGGATATCCTAAATAAAGTTTAGGATATTATTTCTATCATCCTGCTGATCAAAAGGTGTTTGTTGCGAAACACGCTGCCTTCTTGGAAAAGGAGTTTATCCTTGAAGGGGTCAGTGGGAGTAAGATATATCTTGAAGAAGTTCAAGAACCACAAAAATATTATGGATCAAAGTCAGGTACCTAACCAAGTAGAAGAACCTACTGTACCACTACCTATTCGTAAATTTGGAAGAGTACCGAAGATACCTGATAGGTATGGATTCATCATAGAGGATGATGATAAGGTACGCATCATAGATGATGATGATCCATTTACTTACGAAGAGGCTATGAGTAGTAAAGACTCAGAGAAATGGCTAGAAGCCATGAAATCCGAGATGGACTCCATGTATGAAAACCAAATATGGACTTTGGTTACACCACCTGAGGGCATTAAGCCTATTGGGTGTAAATGGGTCTTTAAGAGAAAGACTGGAGCAGATGGCAAGGTAGAGACCTATAAGGCCCGACTGGTTGTAAAAGGTTTCAAACAAAGACAAAGAGTTGACTATGATGAAACCTTCTCACCAGTAGCTATGCTCAAGTCCATTCGGATTTTGCTTGCAATTGCAGCTTATTATGACTACGAGATCTGGCAAATGGACGTGAAAACGACCTTCCTCAATGGAGAGCTTGAGGAGAATGTATATATGATACAGCCAGAGGGTTTTGTTTCAACGGTTGGAACAAACCAAGTCTGTAAGTTACAACGATCCATTTATGGATTGAAGCAAGCTTCTCGAAGATGGAACATCCGTTTTGATGAGATAATTAAAAGGTTTGATTTTATCAAAAATGAGGATGAACCTTGTGTGTACAAGAAGGTTAGTGGGAGCGCTGTTTCATTCCTTGTATTATATGTTGATGATATATTACTGATAGAGAATGATGTTCCTATGCTACAGTCGATCAAAATTTGGTTATCTAAACACTTCTCCATAAAGGACTTGGGTGAGGCATCCTATATTTTGGGGATAAAGATCTATAGAGATAGATTTAAAAGGATGCTTGGCTTAACCCAAGGAAAGTACATTGACTCGATGCTAAAGAAGTTTAGCATGGAAGATTCCAAGAGAGGTCTCATGTCGATGAGCCATGGAATACATCTCTCCAAGAAACAGGCCCCAAAGACACCTGAGGAGAGAGACCGTATGAGTAAGATTCCTTATGCTTCAGCAATAGGATCTATCATGTACGGTATGATATGTACTAGACCAGATGTCGCTCATGCACTTAGTGTAACAAGCAGATATCAGTCGAATCCAGGAGAAGAGCACTGGAAGGCAGTGAAAAATATCCTAAAGTACTTGAAAAGAACTAAGGATGTATTTCTTGTCTACGGTGGGTCTGAATTGAAACTAGAGGGCTATACAGACTCAAGTTTTCAAATGGACCAAGATAACAGTAAATCCGTTTCAGGGTACGTGTTTACCTTAAACGGTGGCGCAGTGAGTTGGAAAAGTTCCAAGCAGCAAACAGTTGCTGATTCAGTGACAGAGGCAGAGTACATAGCTGCAAGTGAAGCTGCAAAGGATGCTGTTTGGATGAAGAAGTTCATAACTGAACTTGGAGTGGTTCCTAGCATTAGAGGAGTTGTACCTTTGTTCTGTGACAACACCGGAGCTGTTGCACAGGCTAAGGAACCTAGGTCTCATCAGAAATACAAACACGTGTTGCGGCGGTTTCATTTGATTAGAGAGATCATTGAAAGAGGAGATGTCACCCTGGAGCGTGTGGACTCTCAAGACAACATTGCAGATCCATTTACTAAAGCTTTAACACAACAGCAGTTTGATCGTCACTTAGAGAAGATGGGTATTAGATACTATGGTGATTGACTTTAGTGCAAGTGGGAGATTGAAAGTAGTATGTACACAAGCCAATCATATTTGATATGATGTAGCATATACTTTGTAATCTTATTCATTTATTAATAAAAGAATTGATTTTCTTAAAAGGCATTTTATATTATCTACATAGTGTTGTTATATTAAATGTGATAAACCCATAGTTTTGAGCAATGCTTTTAGAATCATGATGGTGATCATGCTAATGAGATCTAAATTCTAGATAGCTCACAAACTAAAATTGTTCCTAATCGTTGGATTACTAAAAAGGGGATTAGTGAATCCGGATAGATTAGTACATACGTTGCTTGCTCTTAGGAAGAGGATGATTGATCTCATAATCATTTGTGTGGAGACACTAAATCAAGTATGTAGGTGCTTATTGGAGAATAAGTTCACTGAACGTGGCTCGCTAAGGAATACCTAATGGAGTTTTAATATGGAGAACCTAAAGGGTCACACCGCAAAAGGAAAAATATTTATTTAAAAAGTAAATGGCATAATTATAATAATAAGTTAAGTGTATTTAATTTAGTCTATGGAGATAGAATAAGTTAAATAGCTTAATATTTATTATTTAATATTTTTAAAATATTAAATATAAATTAATAAGAGGAGTCTTATTATTATTATTACTATTACTATTATTTAATTCCTAATAGGGATTGAGAGTTAATTAATAGAAGTACTCTCTCACGAATTCCTAATTGAATTAGGAGCAGAATTAATTAAAGTAGTTTAATTATAATAGAAACCCTAATCCTAAATAGTTTAGGGAAGGGTTATTCCTACATCTATAAATAAGAGGAGTCTTATCATAGATTAAGGTTACACACTCTTGCATTAGATTGTGGAGAGTACTTGTAATTTTTATAGAGATAGAAACTAGGGTTTTGCCAACACCCAACTTCTTGAATACCTATTCTTTCTTGGTGGATCACCTCCAGATGCCAAACACTAGGGTGGCTAACGTTGATCAAAGGAAGGAATCTCATCGGTGGAATTCGAGGAGAACACGAAGGACTAGGAGTTGAACTTGTACCCGAGGAAGCTTTGATCTACGAGGGTATAATTCTTATTCTTTTTCTCTTTCGTTTAATTCATAATTGCACACAAGGATAGATCATGGTGATGGTTTGTATGAAAATTTTAAAATCCGTTTTATCACGCTTCCGCCCTATTTGTGTAATTAGATTGCATGCTTGCGTAATATACAAACCTAACATATACCTCCTAGTTATGCAAGCTGAAACGTTAACCAAGAAAATGCAACCAATAAAAACAAAATGCACCACACTTCTTAATTGAGCTCAGCCAGATACCATATTATAAGTGTCCATTACACAAAAAAAAAATACAAAATAATACAAGTCACTGCCATGATTACTGTAATTCTGAAATTCTGAAGCATCCCAACTATAGTCACTCCCATGATTAGTGCAATTTTAAAGCCCACTCTGTAAAAAAAAATACAAATTAATACAGAAATATAGATATACAAGTGTTGTTATAGAAATCTCAGTTGCACCTGTGGGTGAATCACTATCATCATCTACACTTGGATCCTGAGTAGCATCATCATTTGATGCTCCAGTTCTACATTTAAACAAATAATAAAGTCAAATTTAAACAAATAGCAAAGTCAAATTTAAACAAATAGAAAAGTCAAAATAAGTTAACTTGCTTACTGATTATTAAGCACCGGGTAGTTTCTTTGATCGTGTATCGCACCAACTTTGTTACATTCATGACAACGTCTACCCTTAAAATTTTTTGTTTTCCCCAAAGCCCTTTCTTTGCCACCCTTCAGCCTTTTGCCACACCCTTTTGCTCGCACTTGGTTCGGCTCAATGTAACTATGTTCATAAGTACAAGTCATGTTAACTGACTTGGATACACTCATTCCAGCACACTCCATTTCATTGTTTCTTTCAGAACCATTCTTCCCAATAATTTGATTGATCTTTTTATCCGCATTACCTAAACATTCTTTTAAAACATTTGTGACTTCTTCATTTGTGAGAGCCCTATCAATCAAATCTAAAGAATGTTGACAATTTGTCAAGATCATGATACTTATTCAAGTAAGTTATCACATGCCGACAAAGGATTCCCGAACTCTCAAACTTTTTGTAAGTGCATGTTGTATAATCCAAAGTTTTTATTCAAGTAAACTTTGATGGTAGAATAAGATGTTAAATAAGGGAAAACCACCTCCATTACATTCAACAATTTCATTACAAAGCACCTACAACTTCATTACAAACAACAAAAACCACAACATGAAAGGAAAAACAAACACCCAGTACACCACTATTTTCTTTAGTCTTTCATTGTTCAATTTCATCTTCTCAATTTTTGCCACCAACTCTTGATTTTTCTTTTCTACAATAGCTTTGTCATTTTTGGCATTAACAATAACAATAGTCAACTCGTCAACCCTTTTTTTTCAAAACTTCTATTTTAGACTTTAATTCATTGTTTTCGCGATAATACTGAGCAATTCTTGAGCGCGGTGACATTGCTGGATCAATCCATTCAAACGACTCACATGGTATTGTTTTATAATTTGTGCAACCAATAAATTATCTCCCGGGATTTATTTTGGTCCATGAAACCTTCACAGGTGAAGGAACTCCACATTTGCAACTGCGGGATGAGCTCCCTGATGAATTTGTGCTCATGACTTGAGGGAAATAAATTAGTTAGGGTTTACATAAGAGCTAACCTAAGTAAATGATGGATATAAAGAGTATATAACAGTAAAACAATTGGAAAAGCATATCTCAAATTTCACAATTCTAAACAGATCAACATGAGCAAACAAAGTAAGATAATCAAACAATCAACTCAAAATAATTTCTTCTTACGAAGAACTAATATTTCTCATTAAATTCTACTAATTCTGATGTTCATCCCCAAAAATAATTTAAATAAATAAATAAAATAAGAAAATAAAGTACCTGTGTTCTTGGATTGTTATCTGGAAGCAGCATAGTCTCTCACTAGACCCTGAACAACATCATTTTCTCCCAATTAACTTCTGTTTGTCAAACCAAAACAACAAAACTACAATTAATGAAACAAAAAAAATTTGGGCTTATTCCCAGATGAGAAAATTATTACTTATACTCAAAAACAAGAACTAAAGAAGACCCATTTTAATAATTTCAAAGAATTCTCACTTACAAGTGTAGTTGGTCAAAATAACTCACATCCAAGCAAGAAGAACAAAGTAGCAGGTGCCTACCGAATCAAAAAGAAAATTAGTAACGAAAAACGATATCAAAATAAAAAATCAACCGAGATCTGGGTCGTCTAGCTTAAGGTTTACCGAATCAAAAAATGAAATCGAAACCTAGTTAATTTTTACCGAAATCGAAAAATAGTTAAGGGTTTACCGAATCGAAGTCAAGATCTGGGCATAGATGCTGATTCTTGGTCTCCGTGTTGCTTATTCAAATCGTGTTTGGTTTTGTTTTAGAGAGAAACAAGTGACGAAAGAAAAACTAAAAAGAAAGAACACGGAGACTTTAAATAGGTATATTAGTTAAGAGAGTAATGTCACTTAAGGGGTATGCTCCTGATCCACCCTGTATATATATATATATATATATATATATATATATATATATATATATATGTATATATGGGTAATGATTCATAGTATGTATTTGTTATGGATCTTTATAGAGTATACACCGTCTATACCATTGAAAATAAAAAGAAACAGTCAAGATTAGAAATTGAAAATCGAAGTTCGCTACTATTAGTAGCGGACGGTAAAAAAAACACACACCATTAGTAGCGGACGCTAATCAGAATAAAGGTTTGACTTTATTAACTAGAGTTTAGGTTTATTAATTAGGGTTTAGGGTGTATTTACTAGGATTTAGGATTTATTAACTAAGATTAAAGTGTTATTAACTAGGATTTAAGGTTTATTAACTAGGGTTTAAGGTTTATTAATCAGGATTTAGGGTTTATTAACCAGAGATTAATAAGGTTAATAAACCCTAAATCCAATTAAAAAAGGAGTTAATAAACCCTAAACCCTAGTTAATAATGTCAAACCCTTATTCTGAATAATGTCTGTTACTATTAGTAACTGACGATATGTATTTTTTTTACCGTCTACTATTAATAACAGTGGATGTCGATTTTCAATTTCTAATCCTAGTCGTTCCTTCTTTTTTTCAATGGTATAGATGTTGTACGCACTATAAGGATCCATAACAAATACATGCTATGGATCATTCCCCTATATATATATATATATATATATGTATATATATATATTAATCAGTAAGTGTAATAAAATCAATATAGCTGAATTTGATTCTCTAAAAAGTATTTTATCTCATTGCACCCAACTCTGTTAAACGGGCACTTAGTGACCTTAAAACACTAATACTATTGTATTTTTTAGAAATTATTCTCGTGCTAATAATTCAAAAAATGTTTCTTCCATAACCCACCAAGTGTCAACTAACACAATAAATACAACTCCAAGAATTAAAATTGAAATTGAAATTGAAGTATTAGTCGCTTCCATTACACATATCCTCTAATTTCCCTTAATAGACATTTAGCGACATAACAACTATATTTAATAATAAAATAAAATTCGTCGCAATTAATTAGCGACACAATAAAATTTACGTAAACAATACTGTCGCTGAAAGTGTTACTAAAACTAATTTTTGTATTGCTAAATTCGTATTGGGAGAATTTGAAGGATAGGGGTAATGAACTAAAATTGAGCATCAAAATTTAGGTAAAGTTTTTTTTTCTTTGTATTTTTAAAGATTTTTAAAATTTTTAAGTTTATGACTGGAAATTGAACTAAAAAACATGAATTATGATCCCCCAATATTACACTTATCCTCCAATTTCTCCCAATACACATTTAGAGATACAAATATTACTTTAAATGATGGTTCCAGGGATACAATTATTTGCGACATATTTTATTTTGTTGCTAATTGTTTGCGACAAATTTTATTGTGTCGTTAAATGTGTATTGAAGAAAATTAAAGGATAAATGTAACGGAGGGATCCTAATCCAAAAAACATAGTTAATGTTCTCAGTTTTCCTCTAACATTAATGTTATAAGGTAAATGTTACACACACTGTATTTGTGAGTTTGGATAGAAATGAATAGTATAAAAGATAAAATTATTAAGAGAAATGTAAATGGAGTGATAATACTTTTTCTTTCTTTGTTTTGCGAGTTAAGGAGAGAAATGTTGTGTAAGACCCCGACTTTTAATAAATAAAACTTAATTTTTCTTATAATTATTATTCTAAATAGTAAGGTGTTAAATTGATAAAAGATTAAAGTTAAGGGTAATATGTGCAAATTATAAGATAGAAAGTATGTCGGGGAATATTCATTATGTCGAGGAACATTCGTTATGTCGGAGAATATTTGGTAAAGTACGATGGTGCCGAAACAACCAATCATTGGTGGGCTGTGACGCCCACAAATTCTCTACTCTCTCTGTAGCAGAATTTATGCTCACGTAGAACTATACAACTGTAAATACTCAATAATATATGACTTCTATCTATCCAAGGTTCATAGTATCCCATAACAGGTACTAGTTCTGGCCAGAACGTTGTCTGTGTTTAGATACCCTCACTTAGATGTATAGATTCATATCTTATGAATATCTCTTTCATATCAATATTCCCTATCTATCTGACATTCACAGTATTAATGATAAGATTGTCCATAGAACTGAGGGGCGCATTCCGGTAAAGATGGCACCTTACCGGCGCTCATTAAGTGTAACCCCAGAGCTTATAGGACTCTCCACATCATTTAGATACCCTCATTCAGATGTATAGTTCATAAAGACACTGTATTTAACTTAGTATAACTATTCTAAAGAATTTAAAGATCAGAGTATAACGCATTCTATGACATAAAGGATCATAATATATTACATAATATTTTGTTCGGTTACATCATTCGTTATACTAAGTTATTACAACAACAAGTCTTTAAAAGACTTAAAGTATTCAACAAACAGAATTAAAACTTAATAAGCATGACTTTTCCCCTTATCAGTCCCAGACGTGCCAGGAATATCATTTAAAGCTGCAAAAGAAGATATGCGCAAGAATGAGCTACAAATGCTCAGCAAGTTCATTTGAATATGTAAACACCATGTGTTTGATTTGAAAGATGTCAATGATATATACTGAGGGTTTTGTTATAAGAACCATATATTTCATTTAGTTCTATCAGTCTTTAATGACTTAGAACCATTTGAGTTTTGGATATCTGGTAGGTGATCAGCCTCACCAATATCCTAGGAGTATGCATATCATCCTACCATTTGTGGTCAATATATAATCGACATTTATTGGCCTTCCTATGAAGGCATTTTCATTTACTCAGTATAAGATGTCTTACCAAACAATTTGTGAAAGTAGTATGCACACAAGCCAATCATATTTGATATGATGTAGCATATACTTTGTAATCTTATTCGGTTATTAAAGGCATTTTATATTATCTACATGGTGCTGTTATATTAAATGTGATAAACCCATAGTTTTGAGCAATGCTTTTAGAAATCATGATGGGGATCATGCTAAATTCTAGATAGCTCACAAACTTAAATTGTTCCTAATCGATGGATTACTAAAAAGGGGATTAGTGAATCCGGATAGATTAGTACATACGTTGCTTGCTCTTATGAAGAGAATGATTGATCTCATAATCATTTGTGTGGAGACACTAAAAGTAAGTATGTAGGTGCTTATTAGAGAATAAGTTCACTGAACGTGGCTCGCTAAGGAATACCTAATGGAGTTTTTACTCGCCTGTCAATAGGAATTCCTCTAGTGATAGTAGTACAAGTGATCCTTGGACTTGAGATCATCATAGTATCTTTGTGTATGATGAGTTATACTTTGACATGTCCCTTAAGACCTTTAGGGTATATCAAAGGGTATGATTGGGTATAACAAGTTGTACATGGAGATAGGTGAATGATCAATAAAGAATCTACCACTTCTAGTAAAAGGAGAGAATGTCCTATGTGATTCGATAAAATGACGACTCAGAAGTCTTTGGCCAAAGCAGCATGAAATTAGAAAAAGAGTTTCTAATTTGCATTAATTAGAGTTTGTGTATTTCAGAATCGAAAATACATATAATTAAATAAAATAAGACTTGACAGTAATTCTATGTCTTATATTTAATTGGGACATTGTATGGTAGAAAAGATTGAATTGTACGGTAACTATGCACTGAAAGGTTCTTTTATGATTAATGTTGAAATCTATATTATTTGGAAAGTCGTTTGATCCGCTAAGGGGGCTTACCCTTATTGTAGAATAAATATTATTTATTTAAATGAATTAAATAGTTTAATTTATTTATTTAAATAAGATTAGAATTGTTCTAATTGATTTATTCACAACCGGTTTAATATGGAGAACCTAAAGGGTCACACCGCAAAAGGAAAATATTTATTTAAGAAGTAAATGGCATAATTGTAATAATAAGTTAAGTGTATTTAATTTAGTCTATGGAGATAGAATAAATTAAATAGCTTAATATTTATTATTTAATATTTTAGAAATATTAAATATAAATTAATAAGAGGAGTCTTATTATTATTATTATTACTATTATTTAATTCCTAATAGGGATTGAGAATTAATTAATAGAAGTACTCTCACATGAATTCCTAATTAGATTAGGAGTTTAATTTAATTAAAGGAGTTTAATTATAATAGAAACCCTAATCCTAAATAGTTTAGGGAAGGGTTATTCCTACATCTATAAATAAGAGAAGTCTTATCATAGATTAGGGTTACACACTCTTGCATAAGAATTGTAGAGAGTACTTACAATTTCTATAGAGATAGAAACTAGGGTTTTGCCAACACCCATCTTCTTGAATAAGTATTATTCCTTGGTGGATCACCTCTAGAGGCCAAACACTTGGGTGGCTAACGTTGATCAAAAGAAGGAATTTAATCAGTGGAATTCAAGGAGAACGCGAAAGAATTGGAGGTGAACTTGTACCTGAGGAAGCTAGAATTCTACAAGGGTATAATTCTTATTCTCCATCTCTTTCGTTTAATTAATAATTGTGCATAAAGAAAGATCATGGTGATGGTTTGTATAAAATTTTAAAATCTGATTTTATCGCGCTTCCGCTTTATTAATGTAATTTGATTGCATGTTCGCGCTATGTACAAACCTAACAATTTGGTTTGACACAACAATTTACGCTCGAATAAACAATATCTGAATAATGATTCATTTCTTAAGTTATGCTGAACAAGAAGCAATAACTTTACAATAATCAATAGCAAGATATAGAAGACTTGCATAATATAAATTGAGTAAGGTTAGGACACTTGCCTTAGCGTAGCTCACTATAATTTAGTACAATCGGTCAACGCACGTAGTCTACGTATACCAATAATAAACGTTATCACGTATATAAACATGTATCACACTAATCTAGACAAGTTTCATTAAGGTTCGACGTTGATTCGGTATCTCGGTCGCGTCCTTAATGGTTCAACACATAGATTGTTCGATAAAACTTCATTTGGAAGTCTAATTATTAGTCTAAATAATTTAATTATTATTTATAATACTTTTTAGAAGCTTAATATTATTTTTTAAATAATTTTTATAAGCTTGGAAGTATTTTAAATAATTTTACAAGTTTAGAAATATTTTTAAATGATTTAATTATCATTTAGAATAATTTTAAAACATTTAATATGCTATTTAAATAATTTATTTGTCATTTAGAATATTTTTAGATACTTAAAATATTATTTAAATGATTTATTTATCATTTATAATATTTTTAGAAAGATAGAATATTATTTAAATGATTTATTTTATCATTAATAATATTTTTAGAATTTATTTTATCATTAAAATAATTTATCTATTACTTATAATAATTTTCAAAACTTAATTTGATATTTAAATGATTTAATTATCATTTATAACATTTTTTAAATACTTAATATATTATTTAAATGATTTATTTATCATTAATAATATTTTAAATATTTAATATTTTATTTAATTATTATATATAATAATTTTATTTACCTTAATATCATTTTTAAATAATTAATATAATTATTTAATAATTTAATATCATTTTTAAATAATTAAAATAATTATTAAATGATTTATCATAATTAGTATTTATTATTTAATTAAATTAAATAATATATCAGAATATATGAAAATATTAAAAATAAATTTTTATAATTTAAAAATGAATTTTCGAATTTATTTATTAATTATTAATAATTATTTAATATTTATTTTATATTTTATAAGTTATTTAATTAATTTTTATTTTATTTTTATTAAAAATCCGTCGCTAAAGGGCTTTAGTGACGGTCTGCATAGAATAATAGGTTTCTGGGTTTGCTTATGAATTTCGTCGCTAAAGGTGTTCTTCATGAAGAACACTTGGTCAATGTCCAACAGTGACTTTTGACCTCAAATTAATCTCAGCTCGTTCGATGTTTGTGTTTGATTTTTGTTTGTTGTTATAGCCAACATGGCAGTGTACAACGACATATCAATTTCTATCTAAAATTATATCATATCATGCTCTAAAAAGCATGGTCAAACTACCTCGTTCATGACTGTTCTGGAGTTTCTGGGTAACCCAGAAACTCATCTAGTCATAACGGTCAACGCAGTTTGACTGCTAAATCCGTTCGATTGATTGTTTGTTTATGTGTTTTAATGGTTCAAGATTAAAGTTTACATACCAAAGAACATGTCTATATCAAGAAACAACATATTAAATATCATCTAGGCCATTTCTGGGTTGATCAAAAGTCTGACATCACACTGTCAGACCTTCATATGATTTCTGGGTTACCCAGAAATCAGTCTCTCATGGTCAGTTAACGCATTTTGACCACCTATAACTTCCATCCTAGAGATAATTTAACCATTCTACCAATTAGATCTTAAAGCTAACATGGCATACTACTGATTCATGCTTTAAAACACATCAAACAACCATTTTCAGCCGATCAAAAGCTCTGACAAAAAGGCCTATCAGACTGTTCTTGACTGCCAAGAACAGTTTGAGTTTTTGACTTGATTTTCATACCTAGATGTTATGTAAACATGTTTTAACCGCCCAGATCACTTAATAACATATTAACAAGTATTCCTAAACATCTAAAACACAAAAAAATTCCAGGCTTAAAGATCAAACATAAAATTAGGGTTTGCACATTTTCTTTAAATTTTTGATTCCTGGCTTTTGATCCTGAGCTTGTGGTTGCTAGGGTTTGTTTAGGCTGGTAATATAAGTGTATAGGTTCACAATTTCGTAGGTTTAAAGCTCAGCATCTCATTCTACTTATAGCAACTTGGATTTAGGGTTTCCTAGGCGAATTTCCAAATCTTGCCTCCAAAAATATCTAACCACTTAACTTGTGCTGCTTATGATCTGGCCTAATTCACCTACTTGTGCTGGAGTGTGTCAAGCACAAGCTTGCACACTCCTAGCTTCATTTTCAATGGCTAGGATTTTATTTTTGATTTATTTTACTTACTAATTAAACCTAGATTTTTACTAATCATGATTAGGATGTTAATTTAGGTTTAATAATACCTTAATTAAGATATTATATCATAATTAAGATTTATAACTCCATAATTTAGTGTTCTTGAATCAAATTAGGGTTTTAGGGTTTATAATTAGGGTTTAGGGTTTTCAATTCCACAATTAGGATTTTAATCTACCGTTTAGGGTTTAGTTTAATCTTAATAATTCATACGTAATATTATGATTCATTATTTAAATCTTAATTACATCAATTAAGATTATTGTACCATAATTAGGGTTTTAATTAATCAATTCGGACAATTATTATCAATTAGTGTTTTCAAATTAGGGTTTCTATTTCCGTTTAACATTTTAAACCCTATTTTTAGATTTTTATCAGTTAATATAATATTATATTAATGTCGAAGCACGACAAAGCACTTCGTCATTTCCAAGCACGACACAACAACTTACAAAAATAATTTGTCGAGACGCTTCTCGATGAATTCGCCGAAAGAACGACAAATCATTTTGTCCGATTAAGCACGACACAGCTGCTTGGTGAAAAAATTTTATTTGACCTAATTGTTTAATAAAATACACAATCACATAATATCAAGTCAGAACAAGAAATTTTATTTCATAAACACATTTACAAATCTTATTAGGGTTTGGAATATCACATTCACCCCCACTAATAAGAATTTCGTCCTAGAAATTTACAATACAGTCTATGAAAATAAATGTGGGTAGTTATCTCGCATTTTACTCTCGAGCTCCCACGTAGCTTCCTCGATATTCTGATTTCTCCAGATAACCTTAACCGAATGTATCTTTTTATTTCACAAATTTTGTTCTTTCCTATCCACAATTTCAATAGGAATCTCTTCATATGATAAGTCCTTCTAGATTTGAATGGACTCATAATCGATAACGTGTTTATAATCAGGTTTGTACGGTCGTAACACGGACACATGAAACACGTTATGAATATGTTCTAGTTCAGGAGGTAGGGCTACCTCATAGGCTACCTCACCTATCCTCCTCAATATTTGAAATGGCCCAATAAATCTCGGACTCAATTTGCCTTTCTTACCGAAACGTATTTTTCCCTTCCACGGAGATACTTTTAAGAACACGTGACTACCGACTTCGAAATCTTGTAACTTTCTGTGTTGATCAGCATATTTCTTCTGTCGATCTTGTGACGCTTGTAATCTTCCTCGTATAACTCGAACTACCTCCGCGGTTTGTTGCACTATTTTCGGTCCTAATATTTGTCGCTCTCCGACCTCATCCCAACATAAAGGTGTTCTACATTTTCTTCCATATAGGGCTTCAAATGGTGGCATCCCTATGCTGGCATGGTAGCTATTGTTGTATGCAAATTCTACCAAAGGTAATTGATCTTCCCAACTTCCCTTGAAATCCATGATGCAAGAGCGCAACATGTCTTCCAATGTTTGAATGGTTCTCTCACTCTGACCGTCAGTTTGTGGATGGTATGCTGTACTTAGTCTCAACTGAGTTCCTAAATTTTTCTGGAGACTTCTCCAAAAATTTGAAGTAAATCTGGATCTCTGTCTGATACTATAGAAACAAGGACTCCATGTCTAGAAATAACTTCATTGATGTAAAGTCTGGCTAACTGGTCTAGACTGAAGTTGATTTTGATGGGTAGGAAATGAGCTGATTTGGTAAGACGATCTACAATTACCCAAATGGCATTGTGACCCTTTTGTGTGGTTGGAAGGCCAACTACGAAATCCATGGTAATATGCTCCCATTTCCACTCAGGAATTTCTAAGGGCTATAATAATCCACTTGGTTTCTGATGTTCAGCTTTAACCCCTTGACATGTTAAACATTTACTTACCCATTCCGCTATCTCTCTTTTCATGTTAGACCACCAAAAATGTTGGCTCAGGTCATTATACATTTTTGTACTCCCTGGATGTACAGCGAATTTAGAACTGTGGGCTTCATTCAGTATTTCGTCTTTTAGTTCTTGTACTGAAGGTACCCAAATTCTATTTTCGTATCTTAGTACTTCATCCTTATCCACTCTAAACTTAATATTCTTTTTATGAGTTATGCCAGCCTTACACTTTTGACATTCTGCATCCGTCTCCTGTAGTTCTTTGACTTTATCCAATAGAGTCGAACTACCCTCCATGACAAATAACTTCTGGGTATAGTTAAATGAGACTTTTACCTCTATCTCAACTTTGTCAAACTCTTTTATCAGTACCTCGTTATTAGTCATCACATTCAATTTCTCCTGGTTCTTCCTACTTAATGCGTCTGCTACGACGTTGGCTTTCCCTGGATGATATAAGATCTCACAATCAAAATCTTTTATCAACTCTAGCCATCTCCTTTGTCTCATATTTAACTCCTTTTGTGTGAAAATATATTTCAGACTTTTATGGTCCGTATATATCTCACATTTCTCCCCGTATAGGTAATGCCTCCAAATCTTCAAGGCAAACACTACCGCGGCTAACTCAAGATCATGCGTAGGATACCTCTTCTCATAATCTTTGAGTTGTCTTGATGCATATGCAATCACTTTCCCATGTTGCATTAACACACATCCCAACCCCTTGTGTGATGCATCACTATAAACAACGAGACCTCCTGTATCATCTGGTAAAGATAATACTAGTGCCATGCTTAACCGCTTCTTCAACTCTTGGAAGCTTTCTTCACATTTGTCTGTCCAGACGTACTTTACTGTCTTTCGAGTCAAATTGGTTAGCGGGGTTGCTATCTTTGAAAAATCTTGTATAAAGCACCGATAGTACCCTGCTAAACCGAGAAAACTTCTTACTTCTGTTGGAGTTGTTGGTTGTTCCCAATTTACAACCGCTTCTATCTTGGCTGGATCTACCGCTATTCCAGTCTTCTCAATCACATAACCAAAGAACTGGACTCGTTTCAACCAAAATTCACATTTGGAAAACTTTGCATAAAGTTGTTCCTTGCGTAATATCTCCAATACGCTCCTTAAGTGTTCAGCATGCTCCTCCTTTGTTCTCGAGTATACTAAAATATCATCAATGAACACTACGACAAATTTGTCTAAGCATGGTTTAAACACTCGGTTCATCAAGTCCATAAATGCTGCCGGCGTATTTGTTAACCCAAAAGACATCACAAGAAACTCATAATGTCCATAGCGTGTTCTAAACGCTGTCTTCGGCACATCTTCTTTTCTTACCTTTAATTGATGATAACCTGATCGTAGGTCGATCTTCGAAAAGTGTTCGGCCCCTTTCAACTGGTCAAACAAATCATCAATTCGTGGTAAAGGATATTTGTTCTTTATGGTTAACTTACTTAGTTCTCTATAATCAATACATAATCTTAATGTTCCATCCTTCTTCTTTACAAATAACACCGGTGTTCCCCATGGTGAAACACTGGGTTGTATGTACTTCTTGTCTAAAAGTTCTTGTAACTGTACAAGTAACTCTTTCAACTCTACTGGTGCCATTCTGTACGGTGCTTTGGAAACTGGTGCCGTACCAGGTGCTAGATCGATAACAAATTCGATCTCTCTATCCGGAGGTAGACCGGGTAAGTCATCTGGAAACACATCTGGAAATTCTCTAACTACAGGTATTTGTTCTAGCTTTACTCCTTCTTTTCGAGTATCTACTATGTATGCCAAATAGCCTGTACAACCCTTCCTAAGCAATCTCTTTGCTTGCATTACTGTCAGACAGTGAGATCGTTTAGGTGAATAACACCTTTGAACACTACTTTTGACTCTGAATCAGTCACTAGATTCACCTGCTTCCGCTGGCAGTCAATTATTGCTTTATAATTCCCCAGCCAATCCATTCCTAAGATTATATCAAATTCCCCTAGTTGTATGGGAATGAGGTTCACAAGAAACTTGTGTCCCTTAATTTCTACGGCACAATTCTTATATACAGTTTAGATCTTAAAGCTAACATGGCATACTACTGATTCATGCTTTAAAACACATCAAACAACCATTTTCAGCCGATCAAAAGCTCTGACAAAAAGGCCTATCAGACTGTTCTTGACTGCCAAGAACAGTTTGAGTTTTTGACTTGATTTTCATACCTAGATGTTATGTAAACATGTTTTAACCGCCCAGATCACTTAATAACATATTAACAAGTATTCCTAAACATCTAAAACACAAAAATTTTCCAAGCTTGAAGATCAAACAGAAAATTAGGGTTTGCACCTTTTTCTTTAAATTTTTGATTCCTGGCTTTTGATCCTGAGCTTGTGGTTGCTAGGGTTTGTTTAGGCTGGTAATATAAGTGTATAGGTTCACAATTTCGTAGGTTTAAAGCTCAGCATCTCATTCTACTTATAGCAACTTGGATTTAGGGTTTCCTAGGCGAATTTCCAAATCTTGCCTCCAAAAATATCTAACCACTTAACTTGTGCTGCTTATGATCTGGCCTAATTCACCTACTTGTGCTGGAGTGTGTCAAGCACAAGCTTGCACACTCCTAGCTTCATTTTCATTGGCTAGGATTTTATTTTTGATTTATTTTACTACTAATTAAACCTAGATTTTTACTAATCATGATTAGGATGTTAATTTAGGTTTAGTAATACCTTAATTAAGATATTATATCATAATTAAGATTTATAACTCCATAATTTAGTGTTCTTGAATCAAATTAGGAGTTTAGGGTTTCTAATTAGGGTTTAGGGTTTTTAGTTCCACAATTAGGGTTTTAATCTACCGTTTAGGGTTTAGTTTATTCTTAATAATTCATAAGTAATATTATGATTCATTATTTAAATCTTAATTACATCAATTAAGATTACTATACCATTATTAGGGTTTTAATTAATCAATTCGGACAATTATTATCAATTAGGGTTTTCAAATTAGGGTTTCTATTTCCGTTTAACATTTTAAACCCTATTTTTAGATTTTTATCAGTTAATATAATATTATATTAATGTCGAAGCACGACAAAGCACTTCGTCATTTTCAAGCACGACACAGCAGCTTACAAAAATAATTTGCCAAGACACTTCTCAATGAATTCGCCGGAAGCACGATAAATCATTTTGTCCGATTAAGCAAGACACAGCTGTTTGGCGAAAAAAATTTATTTGACCAAATTGTTTAATAAAATACACAATCACATAATATCAAGTCAGAATAAGAAATTTTATTTCATAAACACATTTACAAATCTTATTAGGGTTCGGAATATCACATGGGCCCCACAACAAAATAATTGTCGGATATAGAAAACGATAGAAATAACCTTTTTAATAAAAATTATTGGCGGAACTATCACATTTAACTGTTAAAATATCCGGTGATAAAGGAACAGTAGCACGCGGTACTCTACAGTAGCACACAACATTCCCTAGTAACACATGATATTGCACAATTGATGAGTGAGTTTTATACCTACGAATTAAGTATTTTTGGCTTGATGAAATTGTGAGTTCTTGGGTATTTTCTGTTCCTTTTTATGTGTTTATATTTTTTTGTGTAGTAAAAGTGAAATGATTTCATTTTTGATAGGTGCGTAATATTCGATAATTTTGATTCCTTTATATTTAGTTTTATTACATGTTTTATTTGTATATAAACTTATTAAGGTATTTATTGATTTCAGGAGGAATTGGAGTTGAAAAGAGAAAAAGAGGAAAAGGGATCAAAATGGGCCCTCCAAGCTAGGTCGCGACGTTATAAAAGTTGGGCCGCGGCGTTGGGGTCCATTCGCGGGCATGTGGGCGCGTGGCATGGTCGACAGATTTTTCCAACTTTGTATTCTTTGAGGAATTTGACTCCAATTTGGATTGTTAATTCTTAGGGTTTTAGGACTTTGTTCTAAGAGTATAAATATTTGTTCTTAGTCAAGTTTTAGGGGTCTTGGATGCTCACAATTATAAATCCTAGATTTAAGAGCAAGATTGAAGACATGTCAAACTAAGTTTTTTTATTCAGTTCTAAGGGATGTTGAACCTTATTTATAGTTAATGGTTTAATTGAGTATTCATTATTTATCTCTTCTCATATGAAATTCATTCTTGATAATCTGATTGAACTGTTGAACGTTATTTGGTTTAACTGATTTGGTTTCTGCAGGATTAAATTAGTTAGCTGATAAAATCTGCTAGATTAAGATATAGTATTAAGCAAACGATATTGTATCTGATCATAAGTAGCAATTAGTGATACATAATTGTGGACAAGATTTTGAGTATTATTATGATTATCAAAAGACATGTTAAATAATTCCTGATTGTGTGATTGTTGCTTGGAATAGTTTAGTTCTCTAATTCTTAATGTTGTTGTTATATTAAATCTAGACTGATAGTTCTAGGTTGTATGATAGTTAGGGTCTACTGAGGCGATTGTTTATTTAAATTTAAAATTAAGGAGAATTTAGGATAATTAGTGATTGCGATTATCTAGGGCTATTAATTTTATTGAAGGATAAATATTGTTACACTTTATTACTTCATGATTATAAAAAAAGGCGATACTGAACTGAAGTCTTAATTCATTGTTTTATTCTAATTAATTATTTCTTGTTACATTAGTTAGTTTAATTTAATTCAAAACCCCCCAATTTATATTCTGTTGTATTAGAAAACATTAGGATAAATATAAAATAATTCATTCTATGTGAGATCGATATTTGCTTGTCACTATACTGATTTCTGTGTTACTATAGTAGAAGTAAGGATTTAATTTTGGAATATAAACGACAGCTCCCAAATTTTGGCGCCGTTGCCGGGGAGTGTTATTTGGTTTTTATTTATTCTTTGTTTTCGTTTATTTATTCTTTATTTTCTTTTCTTTTTATTTTTAGTTTAGGACTTGATCCTCTCACTCTCTTGAATTGAAATTTGATCCAGAGTTAAAGAAAATTGCAAGAAGAGATGACAGTTGTCAATAACAACAAGACTTTGTAAGAATTAGCTTTCCCTAATCTTTATCAATCATCATTGTGTATTGAATATCTTACTTTAGATGCTTCTTTTGAATTGCAATCAGGACTAATACACCTTTTGCCTACTTTTCGTGGTCTTACAAGTGAATATCCACACAAGCATCTAAAGGAGTTTCATGTGGTATGTTCCACCATGAAGCTACAAGGAGTAGCAGAGGAATAGATAAATCTTAGAGTTTTTTCATTCTCATTAGCAGAGTTGGCAAAGAATTGATTATGCTATCTTCCTTCAGGATCGATTAAATCATGGAATGATATGCAAAGCCTGTTCTTGGAGAATAAGTACTTTCCCGCTTCGAGAGTTGTCAACATAAGGAAGGAGATATGTGCAATCAGGCAGTTCAGTGGGGAAACACTTTATTGAAAGTAGTATGCACACAAGCCAATCATATTTGATATAATGTAGCATATACTTTGTAATCTTATTCGTTTATTAAAGGCATTTTACTTTATCTACATGGTGTTGTTATATTAAATGTGATAAACCCATAGTTTTGAACAATGCTTTTAGAATCATGATGATGATCATGCTAATGAGATCTAAATGATAGATAGCTCACAAACTAACGTCGTTCCTAATCGTTGGATTACTAAAAGGGGATTAGTGAATCCGGATAGATTAGTACATACTTTGCTTGCTCTTAGGAAGAGGATGATTGATCTCATAATTATTTGTGTGGAGACACTAAAGAAAGTATGTAGGTGCTTATTAGAGAATAAGTTCACTGAACGTGGCTCGCTAAAGGAATACCTAATGGAGTTTTACTTGTCTGTCAATAGAAATTCCTTAAGTGATAGTAGTACAAGCGATCCTTAGACTTGAGATCATCATAGTATCTTGTGTATAATGAGTTATACTTTGACATGTCCCTTAAGACCTTTAGGGTATATCAAAGGGTATGATTGGGTATAATAAGTTGTACATGGAGATAGGTGAATGGTCAACAAAGAATCTACCACTTCTAGTAAAAGGAGAGAATGTCCTATGTGATGCGGTAAATGACAACTCGAAAGTCTTTGGCCAAAGCAGAATGAAATTAGAAAGGTATTTCTAATTTGCATTAATCAGAGTTGTTCATTTAATAATCGAAATGCATATAATTAAATAAAATAAGACTTGATAATAATTCCATGTCTTATATTTAATTGGGACATTGTATGGTAGAAGGATTGAATTGTACGGTAATATTCACTGAAGGGTTCTTTTATGATTAATGTTGAAATCTATATTATCTGGAAAGTCGTTGATCGCTAAGGGGGCTTACCCTTATTGTAGAATAAATATTATTTATTTAAATAGATTAAATAATTTAATTTATTTATTTAAATAAGATTAGAATTGTTCTAATTGATTTATTCACAACCGGTTTAATATGGAGAACCTAAAGGGTCACACCGCAAAAGGAAAATATTTATTTAATAAGTAAATGACATAATCATAATAATACGTTAAGTGTATTTAATTTAATCTATGGAGATAGAATAAATTAAACAGCTTAATATTTATTATTTAATATTTTATAAATATTAAATGTAAATTAATAAGAGGAGTCTTATTATTATTTAATTCCTAAAAGGGTTTGAGAATTAATTAATAAAAGTACTCTCATAAATTCCTAATTGGATTAGGAGTTTAATTAATTAAAGGAGTTTAATTAGAATAAAAACCCTAATCCTAAATAGTTTAGGAGGGTTCCCTATATCTATAAATAAGAGGAGTCGATCTTACCATGATTTGGGGTTACACACTCTTCCATAAGAATTGGAGAGAGAGTACTTACAATCTCTGTAGAGATAGAAACTAGGGTTTAGCCAATACCCATCTTCTTGAATACGTATTATTCCTTGGTGGATCACCTCTAGAGGCCAAACACTTGGGTGGCTTGCATTGATCAAAAGAAGGAATCTAATTGGTGGAATTCAAGGAGAACGCGAATGATTTGGAGTTGAACTTGTACCCGAGAAAGCTTTGATCTACGAGGGTATGAATCTGATTCTCTATCTCTTTCATTTAATTGATAATTGAGTACAAGGATGATCATGGTGATAGTTTGTAAGAAAAATTTTAAAATTCGTTTATATCGCACTTCTGCACTATTTATTTAATTTGATTGTATGTTCGCGCTATATACACACCTAATATCTATGAGTATTGGGAAAGGTTTAAGAAGTTGTGTTCCAGCTGTCCATCTCACCAAATTGATGATCAACACCTGATTCAGTACTTCTATGAGGGATTGTTGCCAATGGATAGGAGTATGATCGATGCTGCAAGTGGAGGAACACTAGTTGATAAGACACCTGAGGCAACAAGGGACTTAATTACAAACATGGCAACTAACTCACATCAGTATGGAACTAGAATTGATCATACACATATAAGGGTGAATGAGGTGAGCACATGCAATATTGAACATCAAATTGCTGATTTAACTGCTATGGTTCGACAGATGGCTGCAGGGAATATGCAAGTAGAAAAAGTATATGGAATTTGTTTAATGTCAGGGCATACTATTGATGCTTGTCCAATATTGCAAGAGGATGAAACTGTTCAACAAGTCAATGATGTGAGGACATTCCTAAGACAAACATCAACATCAACATGATCTTTATTCCAACACTTATAATCCAAGATGGAGAGATCAACCCAACTTGAGCTATAGAGGTACTAGACCACCAATGTAGAGTGTATTTCCAAATGGGCAGTTAGATTTTTAACTAGCTCAACAGCAATACCAACCTAGACAAGGAGCACATGCCAGTCCTGGAACATCACTTTAGGACATGTTCAAGGCTTTCATGACTCAGACCCAACAGTTTTTAATAAGAAAACAAGGACTTTCATACATGATTTGGAGAATCAGATGAGTCAGTTGGCTACCACAGTTGGCAGATTAGACTCTCAAGGCACAGGGAAGTTTCCTTCTCAAACGGTTGTTAATTCAAGAAAGAATGTATGTACAGTTACCGTGAGAAGTGTTAAGGAGGTAGTACCTACATTGCAAAGTAAGGCAGACAATAGAAATGCAGACAACTAGGCTATGGGCGACCGTGACGGTCCAGAGCATAAATTTCCACCTCTATCTGAGTATAAACCAGTACTTCCCTTTCCTCAAGTTTTAACCGAGAACATAAAATTTAAGAAAAATTCATATTTGGATGAGACACCTGGTTATACGAAATTTCTGAAAGAGATGGCAAAGAGGAAACAAGAATTTAAAAATGATGAGGAAGTAAGTATTGGAGAGAATGTTAGTGCCATAACATTGAGGGGTGGACAACAGTTGGAAGTGCCCAAAGCCATTGCTGAATTTGAAGAGACGAACGAGGAAGAGTTGAATAAAGAAGAAGGGCAGAGTCCAGATCTGAAGGAGACCATAGCTGAATTCCATTCCTTGCCAAACATTTCAGATAAGAGAGCCGTATATTCTATTCAATTAACGATTGCTCACAAGAAATTGTTACCTTCTGTTATGCAGGTTTCTACATTGGAATTGAGATCACTACCAGTTCACTTAAAGTATGAATATCCAAGTACGTAGGATGAGAAGATTGATGTCGAGCAAACGACGTAAAACAAATGGGCTGCTTGGGAGGTAACCCAAGAATTCAGATTTGCTTTTCTATAGCCCTTTTTACTTTTTACTTTTTAGTTACATTTTATTTAGTTACTTCCTCTTTTGCATGATTGTCTTACATTGGGGACAATGTAAGGTTTGAGTGTGGGGGAGAGGTTTAGGTTAATTTAGGGTAAAATTTTGCTCTAAGATTGATAATCTAAGTTGTTTTGTGGAAAAAATTAAGAATTTTTTGCTCTAAACTCTAAAAAAATTTCTGTAATTTTATTTGCTTAAGCTTTTGAAGGTTGTGGTTAAAGAATGAAAGTTGATTCTGATTGATAGAATTTGATTGATGCTTAATTGATTGATGAATGATGATGACTGAGTCAGGATCCACAATTGACTGATTTTAATTGAATTTGTGGTACATGAGTACTTGAATATGAGATACATGCTTATTTGGTTGAGTTATATGTGGGATCCGACTATGTGCACTGATTTCATGATTTAGAACTGTTTATCTGCTTGTTTTATTTATAGACCATGTTGAAAAAAATTGGAAAGAAATGTGACGCCCCCAAATCCGGGTTGCCTTAACCTCGAATTCGGTGCATCACTGTGCAACTCATACAGCATACTATCAATAACTAATTGCGGTATAATAGAAATATTTACATTGATATAACATAAATACTCTCGTCCCAAGTCTCGATACCAATACAAATAACTGGCATAACATAGTACACACTATAATTAAGTTTTAATACAACGCATCAGAATATATATTCTTAAATAAGTCTTAGTGCATGACAGAAATATAACATAGTAGGACAAAGCTAATCCATAGCTTTGCCTTTGTCTTTATCATTTCCCGAGCTCTCGCCTCTTTCGGTAACAACTGAAATGTTTTAAGGGAAGCAAGGGTAAGCAACAAGTTTGCCCAGCAAGTATAATAACAATGATAATGAGAAGTCATGAGTAAAGTTTCTCAAGTTTTAATTCAAATCTCTACTATTATTGATGAGTCACTATGGACTGGATGAATATCAAATGAATTCAAGGATTTCAAATTTTACAATTTGCAGGAATCACTATGTGGCCACCATGGCACTTACCTTCCATTAGAATTAACAATATTACACTATTAACCCTAAAAACAACAAATACGGGTACAATAGGTGATCAGCCTAAAATTCTCGGCGTTATGCATAACCCTCAAACATTCAACTTGCACGCATGTTGGTTCCCCGACTAAAAATATCATTTTCCCTACTGTGAGGGTTGTTCATCTCTGCAAAGAGTCCGCACCAAAGCAATTGGTTTGGATCGCTTTCTAAATCATGGGTATTGGTCTAGCCGAATCAAATGGCATTGACACTCTTCGTAAACAGTTCATGCATAATTTGAACTACAAAGTTTTAACAGCTTATATCAATAACATATCTTGAACACTTGTGCGAATATTAATGATTCACATAAGTATGGAATTCACACAATCATATATGTATTGTGTAATTATGAACTTTGAACATTAAATAGCATTCCTAAGAATATAACCGACTGAAGTTGATAAGTTTGCCTAGCACGAGGACTAGACAAGGGTTTAGAAAACCTGCTATAATATAGAATACTTGTTCAATACCGAATTAAACAAGAATTAGAAACTTGCTCAGTAAATAAATTAAGTAAGGTTAAGGAAACTTGCATTCAATACAGTAAATGAATGAAGTTAGAGAACTTGCCCAACACAAGGGTTAGACAAGCGTTAGGAAAACTTGCCTTACGCGCTGCTACTATTTGACGTTAATCGTCCTTCAAAGATGTCCTATATATTTAAGTACATATTCATATATTAATTAGTCCCACAATAGATGCCAATATTGGTATTCATTAATCCTTACATTATACACTTTTAACGGTTCTGTTAGTTCAAAACATTGATTGCCACTACGACTACCCAGTCGGGGGTCTCGCTCACCGGGGGCCGAGCGGCTGCCCAGCTCGCCGGTGAGCTGGCGGGGGTCTAAGGGGGCAGCGGCCCCTGGAAGCCAAACGGAAAATTCAATTAAGCCATTCATTTTATTAAGCAAATCTCACGTGACTTAGTCATTTCATGCTTGGCTAACTAGTTAATAACATGCTTCATGTATTACTGCTTAAGAGGTTCACATAAACTTGCCTCAAGCTTCAGTTCACAAAAAGAAACAACTTAGCAACTCTGTAGCGCGGCGCGGCCGCGCTGCTATTTGGCCTAGGAGTAACGCGGTCGCACTACTCCTCCAGATGCACTTTTCTAGTTTATTTCTTACACTGCTCAACTTCTAAATGCTTGGGGTCATTTTAACACTACACCAACATAACATACATGTGATTTGGGGTATTAATAACATGTTAGGTCTATGTAAACATGCATCACATCAACAACCCAAAGCAGCAAAGCATTTCACTTCTGCAGACCAGCGCGGCCGCGCTGGTTTTAGGCTTGGGAGTGGCACGGCCGTGCCACTCTGGATCCAGGGAGTTCCCGGGTTCTGCTGCTGCAGAACCAAAAGCCAACGTTTTGTTTTCGCCTGGACATCATTAACTCCTTGGTACAGGGATCTTTTAAACAAATTCATCAGGAAAGCTTGGAGGTTGCCATTAGAAACAGCATGAAATTGGACAAGAAAGAAGAGATTGAGCAGAATTAGGAATTAAAAGAAACTGTGGCTGCGTTGCATTCTTTACCTAAAATTTCAGATAAGTATGCAGTTTATTCCATTTAATTACCTGCTTCTCATCAAAAGTTATTGCCATCTGTTATGCAGGCTCCAACTTTGGAATTGAAACTGTTACCTACGCACTTGAAATATGCATACTTAGGAAAGGAGGACACATTACCAGTGATCATCGCCAACAATCTGACCAAAGTTCAAAAGGACAAACTGCTAAGAATCCTAAGGGACCACATAACAGTCTTTGGTTGGACCATAGCGGATATCAAAGGTATAAGCCCTACTATGTACATGCATAGAATCCTTTTGGAGGATGGAGCCAAGCCCACTAGAGAAGCACAGAGAAGATTAAATCTACCCATGATGGAGGTAGTGAAGAAAGAGGTTATAAAATTGCTTGACGCAGGTATCATCTACCCCATCTTAGACAGTCAATAGGTTAGTCCAGTCCAGGTAGTACCAAAGAAATTTGGAATAACGGTCGTCAAGAATGACAACAATGAGTTGGTGCCCACAAGAATGCAAACAAGATGGAGAATGTGTATTGACTATAGGAAATTAAATGTTGTAACTAGAAAAGATCACTTCCCTCTCCCTTTTATTGATCAGATGTTAGAAAGATTAGCTGGGCATACTTATTATTATTTTCTAGATGGTTTTTCAGGTTATAATCAGATTGTGATCGCACTCGAAGACTAGGAAAAGACCACATTCATATGTCCATTCGGTACATTTGCGTTTCGTAGGATGTCCTTTGGACTTTGCAATGCACCAGGTACTTTTCAAAGATGCATAGTGAGTATCTTTTCTGATCTTCTTGAAAATTGCATTGAAGTCTTTATGGATGATTTCACATTTCGTGGTGATTCTTTGGATGCATGTCTAGATAATTTGACTCGTGTGCTAGATAGATGCTTAGAGACTAATCTTGTTTTTAATTGGAAAAAGTGTCATTTTATGGTAGAGTAAGGTATAGTACTAGGTCATGTCATTTCAGCTAGGGGATTATAAGTTGATAAAGCTAAGATAGAGATTATTATTGCTTTGCCTTACCCCGCAATTGTGCAGGAGATTCGCTCTTTTCTTGGACATGCAGGTTTCTATCGCAGATTTATCAAGGACTTCTCGAAGATAGCGTTGCTATTGTGTAAGTTGTTACAAAAGGATGTGGAATTCCAGTTTGATGATGAGTGGAAGGAGGCTTTTGATAAATTAAAGAAATTGTTGACCTTAGTACTGGTGATACAACCACCAAATTAGAAATTACCATTCGAGATTATGTGTGATGCAAGCAATTATGCAGTAGGAGCTGTCTTGGGACAAAGAGTTGATAGAGCAGTTCACGTCATCTATTATGCCTCTAGAACGTTGAATGATGCTCAGATTAACTATTCTACAACTGAAAAAGAACTTTTATCTGTTGTATTTGCTTTAGACAAATTTAGATCATATCTGCTTGGTACTAAAGTTGTAATTTATTCTGACCATGCTGTTCTCAGGTATTTGCTAACCAAGAAGGACTCTAAACCTAGAATTATCATATGGATTCTGCTGCTGCTGTCTTCCATTCATGAGTCTGTACCCTGGTATGCTGATATAGTGAATTATTTAGTGAGTGCTTACGTTCCTAGTGAGTGTTCCAAATTCCAAAAAGAAAAGCTTAAGAGTGATGCCAAATATTATGTATGAGATGACCCATATTTGTGGAAATTTTGTGCTGACCAGATAGTTAGAAGATGTGCGCCTAATAGTGAATTTTTATCGATTCTAAATTTTTGTCACTCTTATGCTTGTGGATATCACTTTAAAGATTCTTATCTGTTTTGTAAATCATGTGCAAATTGTCAAAAGATAGGGAACATATCACATAGGAATCAAATGCCATAAACTCCCATCTAGTTGTTAAAATTTTTGATGTTTGGGGTATTAATTTTATGGGACCTTTTCCTGTTTCTTATAGTAATATTTACATTCTTTTGGCTGTTGACTATATTTCTAAGTGGGTGGAAGCTAAAGCCACTAGGACTGATGATTCTAAAGTTGTTGCAGATTTTGTCAAATCTAACATATTTGTCAGGTTTGGAACTCCAAGAGTCATCATCAGTGATAGAGGGACACACTTCTGCAACAGGATGCTAGCCGCACTTTCCAGAAAATACAATGTGATGCATAAGGTTTCTACATCCTATCATCCGCAGAGTAATGGCCAAGCTGAGGTATCCAACCGTGAGGTCAAGTCCATTTTAGAGAAGGTAGTCAACCCGAACAGGAAAGATTGGAGTTTTCGATTAGAGGATGCACTTTGGGCCTATAGAACCGTATACAAGACTCCTAGTATGTCGCCTTACCGGATTGTATTTGGGAAACCATGTCACCTTCTTGTGGAGCTAGAACACAAGGTTTTCTGGGCAATTAGGCAATGTAACATGAGTTTAGATCAAGCTGGAGAGCAGAAGAAGTTGTAGTTGCAAGAGCTCGAAGAATTGAGGAATGACGCTTATGAAAGTTCTAAGATTTACAAGGAGAAGACTAAAGCCTTCCATGACAAGTAGATTTTGAGAAAGACTTTTGTTGTGGGACAGAGAGTTCTCCTTTACCATTCAAGGCTTAAGTTATTTCCCGATAAGTTGTGTTCTAAATGGGTTGGACCTTTTGTTGTTACTAACGTTTTTCAGCATGATGCAGTGGAAATTCGGAGTCTAAGCACAGGAAAGGTATTCAAAGTAAACGGTCACCGGCTCATACCCTTTTATGAAAGATATCAGGTGGAGAACGTTGAGATGTTGGACTTGGTGGACCCGATTTATGAGGATTGAGAAGATGAACGTCGAGCAAACGACGTTAAACAAATGCGCTGCTTGGGAGGCAACCCAAGATCTTAGATTTGTTTTTCTATCCCTTTTACTTCTATTTTCTGCATTCTAGTTGCATTTTATTTAGTTACTTCATCTTTGCATGATTGTCTTACATTAGGGACAATGTAAGGTTTGAGTGTGGGGGAGGGGTTTAGGTTATATTTAGGTTTACTCTAGGAGATTATGATCTAATTGTGTTTATTTTTTGGAAAAAAATTGAATTGGAAAAAGTGGCTCTGTGATTGTATTTGACAAGGTTTTAAAGGTTTTTGGCTATGGAATGAAAATTAATACTAATTTGATAGAATTTGTTTGATGCGGAATTAGTTGATGAATGATGATAACTAAGTTATGATCCATAATAACTGATTTAGATCTAATTTGTATTGCATGAGTACTTAAATATGAGATATATATTTATTTGGCTGACACTAGTACAAAACAGTACATAGACAACACTTAAACAACAACGTTTTTATAAATAACGTTGTGGTATTTTTTTTCACAATATTTTTTAACAAAACGTTGTAGATACATATGAAAAAACGTTATCTATTTATAAAGGAAATTTTTGGTTTTAAATAGATAACGTTTTTTTAAAAAAAAACGTTATCTATGTCAAAAACACGGAGCTTAAAATAAATCGAGCGGAAGTAAAAACTTGAAAAAAAAATAATTTTATAATAACTATCACTACTCTATCAGTATGTTTTCTCCCATTTTGCCCTAGCCCGCTCCCAGTCTCCCAGAGGCTAGATCTGAAATCTCGATTCCTCACTCCTAAGGCTCTTGCCCTCTTGCCTCTTGACTGTCGGGGGAAAGTGATGTTCTGAGCTGCTTTTGTTTCTTTGTTTCTCTCCCGCAGTTTTGCTTTCTTCCTCATCGTCGCCAGCAAGGATATTGTCATCGTCGTGGCCTCTCTTCCCCGTCGCCATCCCTCTCTTCCACCGTCGCCGTCTCTCTACTTTTGTCTCTCTCAAGCTTAGTACGTTTTGTCAATTCAATATTCCCCCAATTTTTTCCTAAATATAACCCTATGAAAAATTCTTCTAAAATTTCAGTCTCTCAGTCTCTTTTAATTTCAGCCACTACTACTACTGATGCTGCTACTTCTACTGTTAAGAGAAGTTCAAGATTTCGCGGTGTTAGCAGGTCTAATTTATTTACATGCATAAATAATAAAAAGGATATTTGGACAACATATATAAATGAGTTGCATTACGTATTATACAATTGTCAATTGCAACTTGTTTTTATAATTTATGTTTATGCTTGTTGATTTCATGGATATTATATTTGGGGCTGAATAATTTCTTTCTTGGTGACAGACATAGATGGACTGGACGTTATGAGGCATATTTATGGGACAAAGGGTCATGGAATGAAACACAGAGAAAGAAGGGAAAACAAGGTTAGATAACATAGCATATATATAATAACAAAAATACGTGTACACAAATATTAATATTATTTACAAGTTTTGTTTCTTTTGATTTCAATCATTTTTTCTAATGCTTTTCTGTTTTAATTTTTCCTATTTGCAATTGGATTCAATTATTGGCGTGGTGACAGTTTATCTTGGTACGTATTGTTTTCGCTTCGTTTTTAATGCTTGTAATTTGGATTTAAAAGCATGTCCAAGTCATTTTCAGCACTTTAATTTGTTGGTTTATTTATTAATATACTAATTCTCTCAACTAAATTTGGTTGAATTAGACTAATATCTCTTGGTTATGCTCATTTATCAGGAGCTTATGATGAAGAAGAGTCTGCAGCAAGAGCTTATGATTTGGCTGCCATCAAGTATTGGGGAACAACAACTTTTACAAATTTCCCGGTATAATTCTGACATGATAATTAGTAAATTTAATTTGTAGGCCAAACTATGGAATATTCGACGAAAATTTATGTGAAATTTGTTCTATATCAGGTGTCTGATTATGAGAAAGAAGTTGAGATCATGGAAAATGTAATGATGGAGGAGTATTTGGCCTCCTTAAGAAGGTATTTAATTAACATATATAACAATGACTGCATTAATTATTACACTTAAGTTATGGTTTTTGAACCAATACTTATTGGCATTTCAATACTGATCATATAGGAGAAGCAGTGGGTTCTCAAGAGGTGTATCCAAATATAGAGGAGTTGCAAGGTGAATAATGAATTTTCCGTGCAGGTTTCCTATATGATATTGTAACAGTGGAACCTATCACAGATTCACAATAAGTCGTAATAATTGATGTTTTTAGAATCTATGGTTTGCTCCTGCAATTTTAAGTACTGCGTTTTATATTTTCAGGATAAGTAAGAAGTAGAATGATTTGAACTGTTTTTTTGGAGGTCAGTATATATTCATAAATATTAAGATCTGAATAGAAAAACGAGAATAGAATTGAGCGCGAATGAGGGAAACATACTAAGAGTAGAAATCAAATGTTAATATGAAACATACTAAGAGTAGAAATCCAATTTTATAATACTTATTCTTGCTGTGCTATATAAGTTATATTTCATTGTTCAACAGAATTGAGGACTTTTATGATATGCATCTAAATTATAGGCTTCTAGTGACCATTTGTTCTCCCATTCACACTAATTGGTTATCTTGGAAGTGCATAATCTTGCTAAAGCTTATAACATAAACTAGATCTTTTAGAATATGTTATTTATACATGTCAATATATATATATATATATATATATATATATATATATATATATATATGCATATATATATATATATGTAAATTTCTGGATTCTATGCTTGTAATCATTCTATATTTTTGATGAAGTTCCTTAATTCTAAGCATGTTGTAATTTTTGTAAAAGATGTGATGCAATTTTATTTTCGTGCTCTATAGGTATCGCATGACACAGTCCAAGCTGATTGGCACCAAACCTTCATAGACACTTTTGGAACATACCATCACTTTGAATGGGCAGTTGGAAGTAGAGAAGGAAAATCTGACATTTTGGAGTTTGAAAATATCGGCTTAAGTGGAAGGGTCCAAGTGAATGGTCTTGATCTTAGTGGTTTGGTATTTGGTAATTTTTTTTACCAAGTTTGCAAGATACTAAGATAAGAACTTTCATATACTTATCTAACGTTAATGCATTTTCATCCAGGATATATATCTTAAAAGTAGTAGTTATATTTAAAAAAAGTTATGGAACTGTGACAGGCTCTTGCTAAAACATTGACAATACCCAAGCTAGCGTATCTGCGGGAACAATTTACATTGCTTGGCTCAAGCAAAAGTGGATTCATATCTTTACAGAACTTCAAATTGGTTGGGTCTTTTATCCTTTATCTTATCTCAGTTATTCCAGTTTTTCTTTATTATATGACTTTTTGGAGTCATTCTAAATAACAAAAGTGTACATTAGCTGGAAGGAATGGACAGCTGGGAGCAATATGGACGCCGTGCCTACAAACTGTTTGAGAAAGATGGAAATAGACCTATTATGATAGAGGAACTTGCCTCTGTATGATCTCTCTCTTAAGATTTCACTGTTAAGCATTTGATTATATAGTTTGATTTCTTGTATTGGCTGAGGCACCTGTTCCAGCAGCTCTAGGAGAAACCATGGACATCATGACAACAAATAAAATACAATGTAATATTTTATGGATGTAGTAATTTGAAAATATAAACGTATGGTATTATTGGGATGTATTTTGAATGGTTGATACATTTTGGCTTGAAATGATAATTTAGAGTTTTTTTAGCTATATATCATGGCATTAACAGTCCTACAAACATTGCAGGTGCACCATTATGTATGTAATTTCAAATATAGGTGAACTAAAAACAGTTGTTATATGCATGAATTACAACATTTTTAAGTATTTATACAACGTTTTAAAAATGTTATATAAATTTGTCTAAATAGATGACACCTTCTAAACGTTGTATAAATGAGTGTAAACGTTGTTTGATGTACCAAACCATAACATTTTAAGCCAGAAAACGTTGTGGAATCATATCTACTACATTTTCAAGCATCCAAGAATTTATAGAAAACAAATATACAACATTTTTTAAGAAAAAAACGTTGTGTAATGTGTCAAACTATAACGTTTTAAAAACCTTGTATAAAGGTGTCAAATAGATGACACCCTTAACCACGACGTTTCTGTAAGACCTTCTACAACGTTTTTTACGCGTTATCTATTTACTATTTTGTAGTAGTGTGAGTTATCTGTGGAGTTGTCTATGTGCACTGTTTTCATGATTTAGAACTGTTTAACTGCTTATTTTGTTTTGCAGGACCATATGAAAAAAAGAAATTGGAAGATTTTGAAAAAGAAAAAATTTTGAAAAAAAGGAAAAAGTGCAAAAGAGAAACATGTGGTGGGTTAAGATGGAGCGTAAAATGCACTCATCCATAAACACATGCAACGAGATGGAGCATAAAACGCACTCGTTGGTAAGCAGATAAGTGAGATGGAGCATAAAAATGCACTCACTTTAAAAAGATTGAGAAAGTTAAAACGGAGCATAAAATGCATTCACCTGGAAAAAAATTGAATTTGATGGTTCTGGAGAAAAGAAAAAAAGAATAGCAGAGAAATTATGTTTTGAGTTTTGAGTCAGTGTGCACGGCTGTTGTTCCATGATAACTGAGTTGAGTATGTGTGTAGATCATACGAAAGATACTTATGTGGACACAGTTTGATTTAGAGATGTTCGGTGAGGAATGACGAGGTTATTGTTGTGAATTGATTAATGAAGTGTTGACCAAGTTTCTATTAGTTAGTGTTGATATTCATGGTTGGTAATTGATTTAAACTTTTTGAAAGCTTGGTTAAATGAATTTCAGATGAAGTTAATATTACCTTTGTTTTGATTTACACGAGGACGTGTAAAAACTAAGTGTGAGAAAATTTGATGAGTGCATAATATTCATTTATTATAATTCTTTTATGTTTAGTTTATTGCATGTTTTATGGTGTATATGAGCTTATTATGGTGTTTATTGATTTCATGGATAAATGAAGCTAAAGCAAGAAAAAGGAAAAAAATTCAGTTTTTGGAAAACTGGGAACTCGCCCCGGCGAGTTCGTGAAGGGTAATGAATTCACCCCGGTGAATTCACCTTTTCCTAATTCGCCCCAGCGCGTTCTAAGTTCGCCCCGACCCAGCCTTCTCTGTCGAATCTGCCCCGACGAGCTCCTCTAATTCAATGAATCTGCCCCGGCGAATTCAGCGGGAAAAAAAATTAGTTTATTTTTTGTAGGGAATCTTAAGGAGTTCTAATTGCGATTGGATTGTTATTTTTTAGAGTATTAGGATATTATCGTAGGAATATAAATACATGTTATTAGTTAGATATTTAGGGAATCAACTACATTATCATCTACATTCGAATTCAAACCCTAGTTTTGCAAGATTGAAGGCATGTCAGGTTAAGTTTTCTATTTCAGTTCTAAGGGATGTTGAACCTTATTTATAATTAATGGTTTAATTGAGTATTTATTATTCAATCCTTCTTATATGAGATTCATTCTTGATAATATGATTTAATTGTTGAATTCTATTTGTCTTAATTGATTTGATTTCTGCAAAATTGAATTGGTTAACTAATATTATGATACAATCTTGACCAGGCTCGCATTAAGCGTCATCGACTCAACTCAAGCTTCGAGGGTTCAACAAACGAATTCAAGTAATTGGGCTAGAATCTACTCAAGGATGCTTACATTGGAGCTCAATTCATATGAACATCGAGGAGAGGGTCATTCATGTGATTTGGGATTGCTAGATACGATCTATGTAGTGAGACCAAATCAATGCAAGTCAAGCGTTCGAAATAGTGTTCATCATGTTCGTTGGTATCGTCTAATCATTAATGAAGATATGTGTCAATTAATGCAAGGATTAGTGATGAGTGGGTTTTATACCTACGAATCAGGTATTGTTAGGCTTAATTATTGTGGTCTTTAAGTGTTTTTAGTATTATTTTACTTGTTTTTGTGTTTATTTATTGTAGGTTGGAGCTGGAGGGGCAAAAGGGTAAATTTGGAGCTTAAAATACATCTAGTGGCATTTTTGTAAATTCCTGGGTAAGGGCTAGCGCCAGCAGCGCTAAGGCTAGCGCCAGCGGCGCTAGTTCACGTTTTTGTACTACTTGTGCGGCTGGAGGAGGAAAAAGAAGCCAATTTTGAAGAGGATTCTAGTCCATATTGATCAGACAGTGAGAAGGAAACCCTAAGAATAAAAACTTGGAGACTTTTAGTAAATTTTGATTATTCTACTTTTCTAGGGAGGAAGTATTTTTGTGGATTATTATTGTTCAAGTGCTGGATATTGATGTGGGTTGAACTTTACTTTGGATTTTATTCTTCAATTGGGTTTGATCAATCTAATTCTTCTTATTTCAATTGATTGTTTATTTTTCCATGTTTAGTTTTGATCCCATAATGGCTTTTGGTTCAGACATGAACTAATCTCCATTATGGGATTCTAACGGATTTTAATATGTAGTCTAATTATAAGCTTGATTGTTAGATTGTTTTGCATATCATAAGGAATTTCTATCATGATTGTTTTGCACGTATGAATGCTTGATCACCATTCGATTTCCATACTTATTTGGAATTGAGAAATAACATATAAGTATGGATTGTAATCATGATAGCTTGCGAATATGAGGCTTAATTGGATAGCTTAATATTTTGTGATTCAGATAGAAATATACTGCTTCACCGTAAGAGTTAAAATAAGGACTTGTGCTTAAACTCAATATAATTGCAATTTCACATAGAAATATAGTGATTTTGGTTATAGTGATGATTACATGGTGTCTATCAAGTATGGATATTATGTAAGTAGGTCATAATGCATTGACAAATGGTTATGTCTATTTTTGTGTCCTTGGCTACTTTCCAGTGATATGTGAACTTACTAGCAAGATAGTGGTAATTAGATGAATTATTAAATGAAGTTAGGATCCCATTAATTCCAGGCTTGATATGTTTTGTTAATATTTGCATAGTTAGTTATTAATTGATATAGGAATAATTTTGTCACCAAAAGTAAGTCATTAGTTTAAGCAAATAAGTATAGTGATAGAGTTGATGCATAGTGATTTAATTTAATCCTGTCTCTGTGGGACGATACTCTACTTCCTCTGTATTACTTGTTGACCGTGTATACTTGCACGAGTTAGAGCTCTTTTATTTAAGACTTAAAAAGAGGCAACAAGTTTTTGGCGCCGTTGTCGGGGACAGGCGTTAGATTTTTATTATTATCATCAGTTTTAAGCTATATTGTTTGACTTAGACAAATCTAATCTTTTCTCATTTCTATTTTTATTTTTGGTAGTGGTTTCAGGTACTTGTAGAATTTTTATGCACACACGATCATCCAACTCAGAATTAACACCAGCTCAGGATAATATTGACGGAAGAGGTTGGAAAGCAAGAGTGCGTAGGAATTTACAAGCACAGTTAGGAAGAACTATTCCGAAGATGGCAGAGGAACAGAGAATCGAGCAAAGAGAGGAACATAAAGCTTTGAGGGACTATTCCATGCCAAACATCACTGGATTGCAGTCTAGCATAGTAAGACCAGCAATAGCAGCAAATACATCAAAGTCCTCCTAGTGGCTAGCCAACATAGTCTCAACTATAGTAGGGGCTATATTACCCAGTTGTCAGCACAGATGGCGGCTATGGCAAAGAAAATAGATTCGTTGTCGGAAAGCAAAGCCAAGTCAGTTGCCTTCGTATGTGAGATTTGCGCGGGGTCGCACTCAACAGATAAATGTGCTATCAACTCGGAATCGGTGCAGTATGTGAACACTTATAAGAAAGACCAAGGTCAGTTTCAGAACACATACCACCCCAACAACCGCAATCATCCAAACTTTAGTTGGTCAAACAACCAAGGAAATCAGCAGCAGCAGTTTCAGCAGAACAATCAGTACCAGCCGGCGCAGCAACAGTATGCTCCACGACCACCTTTTCCACCGGGATATTCTCAACAACAACATACTACTCCATATGCACCTGCGCAGGAAAAGAAATCAGAAATGGAGGAGATGATGTTAAAGTACATGGCAAATACAGAGGTGATGATCCAAACATAGCAGCCACAGGAGTAGGCACAGGAACAGCCACCTCCTGTTGAGGATCCGGTTCCAGCCCCTACTATAGTTGAGACTATCCGACATGATCTTCGGCACCATACTCGCCGGATACAGAGATGATGATCAAAAGCCTTGGCTGATATGTTTGAACGGATGATGTTTGGCAAATACTTGGTCATGTACACGCATTGTAAGCTCCCCTTTCTGCACGTCTATCAAAGTCCTCCCAGTGGCTAGGAATGGTCTCCCTAGTATGATTGGTATATTTTTGTCCTCTTCATAATCCAAAATGATGAAGTCCGCCGGAAAGATAAATTTGTCCACTTTCACCAGTACGTCTTCCACTATCCCCCGTGGATATGTGATAGATCTATCGGCTAACTGCAGAGATATATTTGTTGGTCTTGGTTCCGGCAATCCCAACTGACTGAATACTGACAATGGCATCAGGTTGATACTTGCCCCAAGATCACACAAACATTTATCGAAGCTCATCTTTCCGATCGTGCATGGAATTGTGAAACTGCCCGGATCTTTAAGCTTTGGAGGTAATTTACGTTGAAGCACTGCACTGCATTCCTCTGTCAAGGCCACTGTCTCAAACTCGTCTAACCTTCTCTTCATTGACAGTATACCCTTCATAAACTTTGCATAACTTGGCATTTGTTCCAATGCCTCCGCGAAAGGTATGTTGATCTGCAGTTTCTTAAAAACCTCCAAAAACTTTCTGAACTGTTTATCATCCTTCTGTTTATTCAATCTTTGCGGATATGGAACTCGAGGGTGAACTTGCGGTACTGTATTCACGGGCTTCTCATCTGAACTAGCTTTCTCCTTCTCTACTGACTCGTAGTTATCCTTCTTCTCTTTCTGTTCATCTTCAATTTTTATCTCAGTTTCTACCCTAGTGTCATCCCCTTGTAAACTCGGTGCTGCTGAGTCTGGTACATTTCCTGAATATTGCTTTCCCGATCTGAGTGTAATGGCCTAACACTGTTCCTTACCTTCTCTCCGTGGATTTGCCTCTGTGTTACTGGGCAATGAACCCTGGGGCCTGCTGTTAAGCATAGTTGCCATTTGCCCCATCTGAAATTCCAAATTTTTAATAGCCACTGCCTGGCTTTTGATCATCACCTCTGTATTTGCCATGTACTTTAACATCATCTCCTCCATTTCTGATTTCTTTTCCTGCGGAGGTGCATATGGAGTAGGATGTTGTTGTTGAGAATATCCCGGTGGAAAAGGTGGTGGTGGAGCATACTGTTGCTGCGCCGGCTGGTACTGATTGTTCTGCTGAAACTGCTGCTGCTGATTTCCTTGGTTGTTTGACCAACTAAAGTTTGGATGATTGCGGTTGTTGGGGTGGTATGTGTTCTGAAACTGACCTTGGACTTTCTTATAAGTGTTCACATACTGCACCGATTCCGAGTTGATAGCACATTGATCTGTTGAGTGCGACCCCGCGCAAATCTCACATACGAAGGCAACTGACTTGGCTTTGCTTTCCGACAACGAATCTATTTTCTTTGCCATAGCCGCCATCTGTGCTGACAACTGGGTAATAGCATCCACTTCCAACAAACCTGCAACTCTGGGCTGTGACGTTCTGGCTGTAGGATTTTGAAAATCATTTGCTGCCATAGTCTCAATAAGGTTATAAGCCTCGTCGTAGCTCTTTGCCCCTAAAGCTCCACCCGCAGCTGCATCGACCATCTGCCTAGACTGCCATCCCAATCCATTATAAAATGTGTTGATCACCATCCAATCTAGCATCGCATGGTGTGGACACTTTCTTAACATCTCCTTGTACCTATCCCAAGCCTCGTATAAGGACTCACCCTGTTGTTGCTCAAATTGAGAAATTGTTGTCCTTAGTTTTGCAGTTTTAGCCATTGGGAAAAACTTGGCTAAAAATTTTTGTGCTAGGTCCTCCCATGTAGTAATTGATCCTGCAGGCAAAGAATGGAGCCAACTTCTTGCTCTATCCCTTAATGAGAATGGGAATAGCCTTAGTCGGAGAGCATCCTCCGTCACCCCATTGTACCTAAATGTATCGCATATTTCAATGAAGCTCAAAAGATGCTCATTAGGATCATCTATAGCAGCACCCCCAAACTGGACCGAATTCTGGACCATTTGAATGGTTCCTGGTTTAATCTCAAAGGTATTTGCTGCTATTGTCGGTTTTACTATGCTAGATTGCAATCCAGTGATGTTTGGCATGGAATAGTCCCTCAAAGCTTTATGTTCCTCTCTTTGCTCGATTCTTTGTTCCTCCGCCATCTTCGGAATAGTTCTTTCTAACTGTGCTTGTAAATTCCTACGCACTCTTGCTTTCCAACCTCTTCCGTCAATATTATCCTGAGCTGGTGTTAATTCTGAGTCTGATAATCGTGTGTGCATAAAAATTCTACAAGTACCTGAAACCAATACCAAAAATAAAAATAGAAATGAGAAAAGATTAGATTTGTCTAAGTCAAACAATATAGCTTAAAACTGATGATAATAATAAAAATCTAACGCGTGTCCCCGGCAACGGCGCCAAAAACTTGTTGCCTCTTTTTAAGTCTTAAATAAAAGAGCTCTAACTCGTGCAAGTATACACGGTTAACAAGTAATACAACTCCAAATTTATTGTATCACTATACTTATTAATCAGGTGTATTTTAAGCTCCAAATTTACCCTTTTGCCCCTCCAGCTCCAACCTACAATAAATAAACACAAAAACAAGTAAAATAATACTAAAAACACTTAAAGACCACAATAATTAAGCCTAACAATACCTGATTCGTAGGTATAAAACCCACTCATCAAATACCCCCAAACTTAACCAATTGGTTGTCCCCAAGCAATGCAATGATGCAAATGCAAACTAACTATCATGCCTACGAATCAAACAATCAACCAATATAGTATCCAACATCAGGCCTCAAAGATATCATACATACTTAAGTAGAATCTCTAACCAATGCAAAGTTTCTAACTCCAACCAAGTAGTTAAGTTACACCTATCATCACCCATGTCGTGCGTGTGTGTATATCAATCATTCCAATCAATTACAATTCAAATCCATCACATAATTGACTTCTTAGAAGAAAACTTTCAATTGCAACTCAATTCAACCCATGAATACAACCAATTCAACTGATTCAGGCAATCACTAAGCATAAAGGCATCCCTAAGGTTATTTAACACTTTTAGACCCTTTTTAAACCCTTCCCCGGGAATTTAAAATAATTTTTTCTTTTTAGTGAGTGCATTTTATGCTCCATCTCACTTTCTTTCGAACAAGTGCGTTTTACGCTCCATCTCGTTCCATGTGTTTATGAGTGAGTGCGTTTTACGCTCCATCTCAACCCACCACATGATCCATTCTTCAATTGGGAAAGGTTCAAAATTTGCAAATTTCGTTTTTTTTACACCCCAAGATTCCCCCAAACTTAGATTCTTGCCTGTGTTTTATTAAATGGATGTTTCACCAATAGTATCAAGTTCAAACCCCAAATCTTCCACCAGAAGAAAATTATGCAACAATTTGAATTAAACTAATCAAAACAATTGATTGTGTGCTTTCCTTATTAACAAAAGTTTCAGACAGGTTAAACTTCATTACCTAATCAAAGTTATCACTAAGCACTAGTTTTCAATTCTTCACAAGTTAAAACCATGAAACCCGTCTTATCATTGGCCACATTAGATACTATATCAATTTATGCTTAATTCATAAAACTACATGCTTAAAATGCTTAACACAGCCTAAACAATTAACATGCAACTACCATGCATTATGCAAAAACACAAGAAAACAAAACAAACTATATGCATGAAAACACAAAAACTACCCCCCAAACTGAACAAGACAATGTCCTCATTGAAAAAAAATAAGAAGAGATTAAGAGCAGAGGACTCCCCTGATGAAGAACACTACTCATCATCACTGTCATCGGCAGCGTCATCATCATCCTCATCATCCGCATCAGAAGGCGAGTCAGGTGGTGGGTAAATAGAAAGAGGAGGAGCTGGTGGAAACTGGAATGGTCCTGCCAAAGGATTCATCCGTCTAAACATATCAGCCAAGGCTGTCGAACAGTTAACATTATACGCAAAAATCTCCGCCTGGCGCTGAGCAAGTCGACTCTGCTGTCGAGTCATCCGATCAAAACCCCTCTGAATCGATCCTCCCACTAAGTCTATCCGGCGAGTATGGTGCCGAAGATCCTGTCGGATAGTCTCAACTATAGTAGGGGCTGGAACCGGATCCTCAACAGGCGGTGGCTGTTCCTGTGCCTGCTCCTGTGGCTGCTGCTGTGGTAGAATGAAACCTAAACCCCGCGGGTGCGACTCACCTCCACCCCATACTCTGTACCGTCCCATTGCAGCATGATCAATTGGAGGCAATGGGACCTGCATAAGTTCATCTTTATCCCACTTGACTCCAGCTCGACGGCACAAATCTGTGATCAATGAAGGGTGAGGCAATCCACCTGTGGTACTACCTTCAAGCGTGTGTATGATAGATTCATGAATTATCTCCCCTATATCCACTGTCTTCCCTTTAGCAATGCAAAACAATAACGCCGCCCGCAGATTAATAACATCGCTCATATGGCGGCACGACATCAACTTAGCACAGATAAAAGCATGCCACGCTTTCCATATCTACCCAATTTGGCTGATGTAAAGTGCACAACTTCTTGTTGGTCAGACAGCTTCCATTCAGTCCCTGGTTCACAGAGGGCTTCTATAATCTCAGAATAATCCAAATCCTCTTCCAAGTATTTCGTATAGCCATCCCTGTGAATTTTCTGCAATCCATAATACGCATTAATATTTTTACGGCCCACATTTATTTCCTGACCCCGAACCATAACTAGATTCCCATTAGCTTCTTTAGCATTAGCATAAAACTCCTTCACAATATTCACGACAGCTGGTTCGGGTTCTGCAGTAAATACCATCCAATTTCGGCTGCGTATCATTTGAGCTAACTCCCCATCTACCCGATCAATAGGTAGCAAGCCACGCTCAGGAATTAGAGATTTACCGGAAGACCAATTTTTAAACCTATCACTTGCTTCAGGGCTAACAAATTTCTTCTTATCATACTTGACCACAGCTGATGAACCTGAACTTTCCCCTCTATGTCTTTTGGGAGCCATTAATAACCAATTAAACACAAATCAAGACCCAAAAGAACTCAAAATTTCGTTGGGGCAATCTGTCGAACACTTGGTATGCACACTTTAAAAAAAACCCTTAGACAATGTTTCCCCCAAACTTATGACTAACCCAATTTAGCACAATAAAATCCCCCACAACGTACAAGCATAAAGATAGACAATTGAAACTTAAACCCAATCCCAATTGAGCCAACACAAACTCAATTGGGTGCACAATCAAAACCAAGAACTTTCTCCAACTACTAACAATGCAACTCTCTAACCAATAATTTCAAGTGTTAATTGCTCCAAAATATAAAACTTACTTGAAATTATTAATGCCCATATGTAGACTATTCAACCCGCTTTGGCTATGGAAGAGAGTTCCTTGATTGCGCTATGTACCAACAATGGTTGTGAGAGTGGGTGTAGCAACAATGGCTTTGTTACTAGCAACTAGCTTTGGTCGGCAACTATGGAAACAAAAGAATGGGAAGTGGCGGCTCTAAATGGTGAATGAAGGAGAGACTGCCGACTTGGGGAAAAGAAAGAAAGAACATGTTATTGTGGGTAGCCTAGGGTTTTAACTTTGTTTTTTTTTTCTAATTTCCTGCCGAGCGCTGCTAGCGCTATGGATTGAATTGGGTGAGCGCTAATAGCGCTATACTGCAGTGTGTTGTAGCGTGGTGTAGCACCGCTGGCGCTATGCTGGGCGCTAATAGCGCTACTATGCAGAATGGGGGCATGGGGGCAGCGCCGTTGGCGCTTGCCTTGTGACTTGTTAAGCGCCAAAAACTTGTTAAGCGCTTCTGGCGCTGGCTGTGTGCTGAACCGGGCATGATGTAGCGCCAATGGCGCTTGGCTAGGCATTTTGTGGGCGCCTCTGGCGCTATGGTCCAGTAGCTCATTGCGAGGTGGAGCGCCTCTGGCGCTATGGGTATGCTAGGTTGGGCGCCTCTGGCGCTTATAAGCACACTTAGTCAATTTTTGGCCAATTTCAAGTTTCCACCTGCACACACATCAATCCAAGTCCAAAGTTAGTTACAGAAACCCCCTTTTTTTTTTCTTTTTTTTTTAAGTAAAATAAATTACGAAACAAAAAAATGAATAGAAGATTAAAATGCTGGGTTGCCTCCCAGATAACACTAAGTTATAATCAATTAGCTTGACTATCTTTGATTCTCATGTCGTAGAAAGGATTACGGTGACTTTCTGTCTATCCACCTCATCCCCAAAGCAATGCTTCAAGTTCTGTCCATTCACCTTGAACGATTGATCCGGTAATTTGTCGTATACTTCAATTGCGCCACGTGGAAAAACCGTCTTCACTGTGAATGGTCCTGACCATCTCGATTTCAGCTTCCCAGGAAAAAGTTTAAGTCTGGAATTGAAAAGTAAAACCCTTTGTCCCGGTTCAAATGTTCTCTCAATGATCTTACGATCATGCCATTTCTTCACCTTCTCCTTATACAGCTTCGAGTTTTCATAAGCCCGTAGTCGAAATTCATCCAACTCATTGATTTGGAGTAAACGCTTCTCCCCTGCAGCTGTCGAATCAAAGTTCAACTTCCGAATTGCCCAATATGCTTTGTGTTCTAGCTCCATCGGAAGATGACAAGCTTTTCCATATACCAGCTGAAATGGTGACATACCTAACGGAGTTTTGTACGCAGTCCTATATGCCCACACAGCGTCATCTAGCTTTAAAGACCAATCCTTCCTCGTCGGATTCACAATTTTTTCGAGGATTCTTTTTACCTCTCGATTGGATACTTCCGCTTGGCCGTTTGTCTGGGGGTGATAAGCTGTAGCAATACGATGATTTACCCCATACTTAGCCAGCAACGCTGTGAACTGCCTGTTGCAGAAGTGACTACCTTCATCACTGATAATAGCCCTTGGAGTCCCAAATCTCGTGAAAATACTGCGATGCAAAAACTTTAGGACTACCTTGGCATCATTTGTCGGAAGTCCTGCCACTTCTACCCATTTAGACACATAGTCAACTGCTAATAAGATGTAGAGATTACCGCAGGAAGATACAAAAGGCCCCATAAAATCAATCCCCCACACGTCAAAAACTTCTACTTCAAGGATGGTATTCAAAGGCATTTCATTCCTCTTTGAAATATTACCAACTCTCTGACATCTATCACACCGCTGAACAAGACTGTAAGCGTCTTTAAAGATTGTCGGCCAGTAGAATCCTGCTTGAAGTACTCTAGCCGCTGTTCTCTCTCCTCCATAATGTCCTCCATATACAGAAGAATGGCAATCCTATAAAATCCCTTCAGTCTCACTATATGGGATACACCTTCTTATCATTTGATCCGCACATTGTTTAAACAAATACGGCTCATCCCATATATACCATTTAACATCGTGCAAGAACTTTTTCTTTTGGTACCCCACCAAGTCAGAAGGTAACATCTTACTCACCAAATAATTTGCATAATCCGCAAACCATGGAACTTCCCCTTGCACCACAAACAACTGCTCATCCGGAAAAGATTCATTAATTTCAACTTTGTCTTCGATCTCCCTTTCCGGTTGCTCTAGTCGAGACAAGTGGTCTGCTACTTGGTTTTCGGTACCCTTCCTATCCTTGATCTCCAAATCAAATTCTTGCAACAGCAATATCCACCTGATGAACCTGGGCTTTGCATCCTTCTTCGCCACTAAGTGTCGAATTGCCGAGTGATCCGTATACACTATTACCTTTGTGCCTATCAGATATGCCCTAAATTTATCAAAGGCATACACCACTGCCAATAACTCTTTCTCTGTGGTGGTGTAGTTTAACTGTGCATCTGTAAGGGTCTTGCTGGCATAGTATATCACATGAAACATCTTCTCCTTCCTTTGCCCCAAAACAGCCCCCACTGCGTAATCACTGGCATCACACATCAGCTCAAATGGCAACGCCCAATCTGGTGCTGTGATGACTGGTGCTGTGATGACTGGTGCTGAAGTTAACTTATTCTTTAAATGCTCAAATGCCCTCATGCAAGCCTCATCAAAATTAAACTGTGCATCCTTCTCCAATAAACTGCACAATGGTTTAGTTATCTTGGAGAAGTCCTTGATGAATCTGCGGTAGAAACCTGCATGACCAAGAAAACTGCGGACACCTCTTACTGACGTGGGTGGAGGTAAATTCTCAATCGTTTCCAGCTTTGCCCTGTCCACCTCAATGCCTTTCTTCGACACTTTGTGTCCCAGTATGACTCCTTCTTGCACCATAAAATGGCATTTCTCCCAATTCAATACTAAATTTGTCTCAACACATCTCTTTAAAACCATTACCAAGTTTTCAAGACATAGATCGAAAGAATCACCAAATACCGAGAAGTCATCCATAAATACCTCAACATTCTGTTCGACCATGTCTGAAAAATTCGCTGTCATACATCTCTGAAAAGTGGCTGGAGCATTGCACAACCCGAAAGACATTCTTCTAAAGGCAAAAGTGCTGTATGGACATGTAAACGTAGTCTTTTCCTGGTCTTCTAGAGCTATCGTAATCTGATTGTAGCCTGAATACCCATCCAGAAGGCAATAGTACTCATGACCCGCCAGTCGGTCCAACATCTGATCGATAAACGGAAGTGGAAAATGGTCCTTCCTTGTAGCTTTGTTAAGCTTGCGGTAGTCCATGCAAATTCTCCACCTTGTTACGGTTCGCCTTGGGATCAGCTCGTTATTTTCATTGGTGACAACGGTCATTCCACCCTTCTTTGGTACGCACTACACAGGGCTCACCCATGCACTATCCGAGATATGGTAGATTATTCCCGCATCCAGCCATTTCAGTATCTCCTTCTTAACCACTTCTTTCAGTATAGGATTGAGCCTTCTTTGCTGTTCAACTGTCGGCTTGCTACCATCTTCCAGTAAGATCTTATGCATGCAAAAAGACGGGCTTATCCCCTTGATATCGGCTATGGTCCATCCAATAGCTGATTTAAACTCTCTAAGCACTCGTAGCAGTTTTTCCTCCTGAAAAGATGTTAGTGCAGAAGAAATAATCACAGGTAGCTTTGAATCTTTATTTAAAAATGCGTACCTGAGATGTGCTGGAAGTGGTTTAAGTTCAAGTTCAGGAGGTATCTCAAGAGATGGTTTCAACTTTACCGATGTCTCTCCCGCTTTCGTAAGTGGCTCGATAGGTGTTCTGAATTTTCTGAATTTGGGGGTGGTATCCAAGTATTGCACAAGTTCGGCACATTCGTCATCCTCCGAATCTGAATTTTCAGCAATCACTCGCTGCAGTGGTTCATATCCCAACAAACTTCCAACTTCATCATGCACTATAATATCCACCAAATCTACTCTGAAGCATTCTTCTTCATCGGTTGGAAGCTTCATTGCTTTGAAAACGTTAAACGTCACCTCCTTGTCATGTACACGCATTGTAAGCTCCCCTTTCTGCACGTCTATCAAAGTCCTCCCAGTGGCTAGGAATGGTCTCCCTAGTATGATTGGTATATTTTTGTCCTCTTCATAATCCAGAATGATGAAGTCCGCCGGAAAGATAAATTTGTCCACTTTCACCAGTACGTCTTCCACTATCCCCCGTGGATATGTGATAGATTTATCGGCTAACTGTAGAGATATATTTGTTGGTCTTGGTTCCGGCAATCCCAACTGACTGAATACTGACAATGGCATCAGGTTGATACTTTCCCCAAGATCACACAAACATTTATCGAAGCTCATCTTTCCGATCGTGTATGGAATTGTGAAATTGCCCGGATCTTTAAGCTTTGGAGGTAATTTACGTTGAAGCACTGCATTACATTCCTCTGTCAAGGCCACTGTCTCAAACTCGTCTAACCTTCTCTTCCTTGACAGTATACCCTTCATAAACTTTGCATAACTTGGCATTTGTTCCAATGCCTCCGCGAAAGGTATGTTGATCTGCAGTTTCTTAAAAACCTCCAAAAACTTTCTGAACTGTTTATCATCCCTCTGTTTATTCAATCTTTGCGGATCTGGAACTCGAGGGTGAACTTCCGGTACTGTATTCACGGGCTTCTCATCTGAACTAGCTTTCTCCTTCTCTACTGACTCGTAGTTATCCTTCTTCTCTTTCTGTTCATCTTCAATTTTTATATCAGTTTCTACACCAGTGTCATCCCCTTGTAAACTCGGTGCTGCTGAGTCTGGTACATTTCCTGAATATTACTTTCCCGATCTGAGTGTAATGGCCTGACACTGTTCCTTACCTTCTCTCCGTGGATTTGCCTCTGTGTTACTGGGCAATGAACCCTGGGGCCTGCTGTTAAGCATAGTTCCTATTTGCCCCATCTGAGCTTCCAGATTTTTAATAGCCACTGCCTGGCTTTTGATCATCACCTCTGTATTTGCCATGTACTTTAACATCATCTCCTCCATTTCTGATTTCTTTTCCTGCGGAGGTGCATATGGAGTAGGATGTTGTTGTTGAGAATATCCTGATGGAAAAGGTGGTCGTGGAGCATACTGTTGCTGCGCCGGCTGCTACTGATTGTTCTGCTGAAACTGCTGCTGCTGATTTCCTTGGTTGTTTGACCAACTAAAGTTTGGATGATTGCGGTTGTTGGGGTGGTATGTGTTCTGAAACTGACCTTGGTCTTTCTTATAAGTGTTCATATACTGCACCGATTCCGAGTTGATAGCACATTGATCTGTTGAGTGCGACCCTGCGCAAATCTCACATACGAAGGCAACTGACTTGGCTTTGCTTTCCGACAACGAATCTATTTTCTTTGCCATAGCCGCCATCTGTGCTGACAACTGGTAATAGCATCCACTTCCAACAAACCTACAACTCTGGGCTGTGACGTTCTGGCTGTAGGATTTTGAAAATCATTTGCTGCCATAGTCTCAATAAGGTGATAAGCCTCGTCGTAGCTCTTTGCCCCTAAAGCTCCACCCGTAGCTGCATCTACCATCTGCCTAGACTGCCATCCCAATCCATTATAAAATGTGTTGATCACCATCCAATCTAGCATCCCATGGTGTGGACACTTTCTTAACATCTCCTTGTACCTATCCCAAGCCTCGTATAAGGACTCACCCTGTTGTTGCTCAAATTGAGAAATTGTTGTCCTTAGTTTTACAGTTTTAGCCATTGAGAAAAACTTGGCTAAAAATTTTTGTGCTAGGTCCTCCCATGTAGTAATTGATCCTACAGGCAAAGAATGGAGCCAACTTCTTGCTCTATCCCTTAATGAGAATGGGAATAGCCTTAGTCGGATAGCATCCTCCGTCACCCCATTGTACCTAAATGTATCGCATATTTCAATGAAGCTCAAAAGATGCTCATTAGGATCATCTGTAACAGCACCCCCAAACTGGACCGAATTCTGCACCATTTGAATGGTTCCTGGTTTAATCTCAAAGGTATTTGCTGCTATTGCCGGTCTTACTATGCTAGACTGCAATCCAGTGATGTTTGGCATGGAATAGTCCCTCAAAGCTTTATGTTCCTCTCTTTGCTCGATTCTTTGTTCCTCCGCCATCTTCGGAATAGTTCTTTCTAACTGTGCTTGTAAATTCCTACGCACTCTTGCTTTCCAACCTCTTCCGTCAATATTATCCTGAGCTGGTGTTAATTCTGAGTTGGATGATCGTGTGTGCATAAAAATTCTACAAGTACCTGAAACCAATACCAAAAATAAAAATAGAAATGAGAAAAGATTAGATTTGTCTAAGTCAAACAATATAGCTTAAAACTGATGATAATAATAAAAATCTAACGCGTGTCCCCGGCAACGGCGCCAAAAACTTGTTGCCTCTTTTTAAGTCTTAAATAAAAGAGCTCTAACTCGTGCAAGTATACACGGTCAACAAGTAATACAGAGGAAGTAGAGTATCGTCCCACAGAGACAGGATTAAATTAAATCACTATGCATCAACTCTATCACTATACTTATTTGCTTAAACTAATGACTTACTTTTGGTGACAAAATTATTCCTATATCAATTAATAACTAACTATGCAAATACTAACAAAATATATCAAGCCTGGAATTAATGGGATCCTAACTTCATTTAATAATTCATCTAATTACCACTATCTTGCTAGTAAGTTCACATATCACTGAAAAGTAGCCAAGGACACAAAAATAGACATAACCATTTGTCAATGCATTATGACCTACTTACATAATATCCATACTTGATAGACACCATGTAATCATCACTATAACCAAAATCACTATATTTCTATGTGAAATTGTAATTATATTAAGTTTAAGCACAAGTCCTTATTTTAACTCTTACGGTGAAGCAGTATATTTCTATCTGAATCACAAAATATTAAGCTATCCAATTAAGCCTCATATTCGCAAGCTATCATGATTACAATCCATACTTATATGTTATTTCTCAATTCCAAATAAGTACTGAAATCGAATGGTGATCAAGCATTCATACGTGCAAAACAATCATGATAAAAATTCCTTATGATATGCAAAACAATCTAACAATCAAGCTTATAATTAGACTACATATTAAAATCCATTAGAATCCCATAATGGAGATTAGTTCATGTCTGAACCAAAAGCCATTATGGGATCAAAACTAAACATGGAAAAATAAACAATCAATTGAAATAAGAAGAATTAGATTGATCAAACCCAATTGAAGAATAAAATCCAAAGTAAAGTTCAACCCACATCAATATCCAGCACTTGAACAATAATAATCCACAAAAATACTTCCTCCCTAGAAAAGTAGAATAATCCAAATTTACTAAAAGTCTCCAAGTTTTTATTCTTAGGGTTTCCTTCTCACTGTCTGATCAATATGGACTAGAATCCTCTTCAAAATTGGCTTCTTTTTCCTCCTCCAGCCGCACAAGTAGTACAAAAACGTGAACTAGCGCCGCTGGCGCTAGCCCTTGCCCAGGAATTTACAAAAATGCCACTAGGTGTATTTTAAGCTCCAAATTTACCCTTTTGCCCCTCCAGCTCCAACCTACAATAAATAAACACAAAAACAAGTAAAATAATACTAAAAACACTTAAAGACCACAATAATTAAGCCTAACAATACCTGATTCGTAGGTATAAAACCCACTCATCAATTAGCTTTCTTACGACGTTATGGATGTCCAAGAAAGCTGAAGAGGTTATGTTATATCATGGGACAACACGAGGTTAGATTGCACGGAAAACAAACTCAGAAGTTGGGATTCAGGGTTCTCGCCCCTGCGAGAATCGCAGGCTTATTTTTCTCGCCCCGGCGAGAACTCCTTTGGATATTTTCACCCCGACCCAAACTGAAGCCGCCTCGGCCAAGACTTCTCTGCCCATCCTCGCCCCAACGAGGTTTCTAGTACAAGTTTCTCGCCCCGGCGAAAACAGTCATATTTCATTGACACGTTTTTTGAGGCACGCAATTTTTGGCAGATTTCTTTCTTTATTTTAGGGATTTACATATCTTTTAGATTTCTATTGTAATTAGGATATTTATTAGATATGATTTGTTTTCCATATTAATTAGTTAGGTAGAATTTGATTTCCAATTGGATTTCTATTCCTTTTAGGATTTAGGGTTTTATTCTATTAGTATAAATAGAATACATGGCTTATGTAATAGGGACGACACTTTTTGATTAATGAATTATTCTGAGATTCTTCTCAACTTTTGGTTCTTTAAGAATTCTTAGATTATTTTCTTAGTTTTCTTAAGATTCAATTATCAACTTATCATACAACAAATCATAATTATGTGTGGCGTTATTCTACCGCATCATTCAATCATACGGAGATTATCGTTTGAATTAAACGAGGGTCAAAGTGTTGTTGGTGTTTCATCCTTCATACATTCAAATTGCTTGGTCGACTATTCCAAGGTTTATCGTCTATATTTAGGCGATGGATTAAGGATTCGAACGAGTTCCACCTTCATAACTTGCTGGAAACGATCCGGGCAACGACCACCTCACGCAAGCGTGCCGTGGAGTCTATCATTTGGTATCAAAGCTACGTTTTCTAGTAGGTTACTTATCCTTTATTTTTCGTGTTGAATATATATTAAAAAAAAAGAGGGAAAATTATTATTGTTGCAATTGCTTGGGTTTCATAAGTTCGTGAGTATTGGGATCGTATTGAAGAAGTTATTATTTGATTCTATTATTGGAATTTGTGAATTTTGAGGATATTGGGATTTCACTCAAGAGGATTTTAATTGGTGATCGTGAAATTTTGGTGGTTATCGTACGTCACACTTGTTATATTTTTGTTTTGTGATAAGTTTTTTTGAATTGATAGAAAAGCTGAGATATTTATTTGGTGAATTCAAAAAGAACCTATAAGAGGGAATTAGAGCGGTAAAAGGCAAGAGTGTGAGACCAATTGAGGATAAAAGCCTAAATTGTGTGATACACGAGCGTTTTCATAATTGTGTGATACATTGTTGAGCGAAACACATAAGGGAGTCTGTGAGGAAAATTTTCTTTATCTACTAACCTTTGTTTTGCAGCGAACATGTATAATTATGGTTATGAAAATAATTATGAGTGGAAAAAGAGATCCTTTCAAGGAAGGCGCGATCCTGAAGCTTATTTGAGTTGGGAGGAAAGGAAGGAATGAGAGTTTGGCTATCATAATTATTCCGAGTACAAGAAGTTCAAACTTGCAGTTCAAGATTTTTTTGATTATGCAGCTACATGGTGGGCTGAATTTGTGCGTAGTAGAAAAAGGTATGGAGAACGTCCGATCGAGACATGGGAAGAGTTAAAAACCGTGATGAGAAAGCGGTATGCCCCAGTACAACCTAGCAGGAGGAATGAATATGCATCTCTAAGACATAAAGAGCAACCTTCAAGGCGTTCAAATTAGGATGATGAAAGGAAGGATCATAGGCATGGAGATTCGCATCGGAAACAACCACGAGACACTCCTAAGGTGTATAGGGAACCAGTATTTTCCAAGGAAAACCAAGAAGAAGTCATGGGATCATTAAGAGAGTTGGCGAGGCAACTACAAAACGCCCGACAGGCGCAAAAGGAGCTAGCCCAGTCGCAGGTGGAAGAAGATGTAAGAGAACATGCAATCCAAGGAGAATTGTTAGGTTCTAGTGTACATGATGAAGTCCATGAAGATTTAGTGATTGTACGAAAAGATTGTGATCAAAAGCAAGAAAGTGAGAAAGAAATTGAAAAAAAGATTGAGTGTGAAAAAGAGAATGAAAAGAAACGAGAGAATAAAAAGAATGAGAATGAAAATAAACGAGAGAAAGAAACAGTGGAGAGTAAGAGTAAAAAAAGAGAGGAGAGTGAGTTGGAAAGTGAGTTGTATTTTGAAAAGCCAATGACTGTACATTCGTACAAGACGACGCTTTTGAATACTAACCGGATTAACTCTTCTTTGTCTAGTTCTGTTTTGTCTCTTGTACAGGTGATTGAGGATATACCCCGAGCTATCATTCCATATCAGCCAGCTTGTAGTTTTCCCGAGGAGACGACGGAGTTACCAAGGCGGGTTGAAGAGTTGATGGAGTCCAACTTCATCAAAACGGGTATTGTGGGAGAAAGCATTAGTGTGTGTGCTATTCATGAGATCATAGTACCTAAGGAAGATAGAATGCCGAGCTTGTTCGTTGATTTTGAATTGGTAAACAAGTATCGATATTATTTTCTTTGCTTAGATAATATGTTTGATAAATTGCATAGTGCTTGTGTTTTATCTACATTGGAAAATGACCATGTGATGTATATGCCTAATCAAATTAACGTGAGATATTGTGATAAATGGAAAGTTTTGTTAACATGTGAATTGTATAGGTGGTTAGTTATTTCGGTTAGATTAACTGATGCATCTAGTATTTTCATGAGTTATTTAAAACATGTTTTGCATGCTTCCATGGATAAATTTGTGCTTGGCTATTTTGAGGGTAAAATCGTCTTTATCATAAACTATGGAGGGTATTTGATATTTGTTGAGTTAGTTTATGAGCATGCGTTATATTCTTGTTGTCAATATTCCTACTATCATTTGGTAAATTCTCATTGTCAGAGTGCATATCTTCGTAGAATTTATTCTAGTGATTATTGTGGGTATTCTCGTTTTTAACATATGTACTTGCATGAAACTCATTCTAGGGTTTTTCATTCACATGTTGAATTAGGATTTGATGTTAGTCAATCTTTACATGACATGTCGTTAATTGATAATGGTAGTACTCATGATTCTTCAATAGAGAAATCTTCATTGCATGATTTTTTATCATTTGGTAATGTCTTTCCATTAGAGTTGTTATCATTGCATCATTTTGAGAATGTTGTTTTGAATGGGAAAGAATTACTGTCATTTGGTATTGATTTGAAAAGTGATTATCATCGGATTGAGTTAAGATATGGTTTACATACATGTTTAGTTAAATCGTTGGGATTAACTAATGCATTAAATATTTTCATGTTAAATCATGTGTTACATTCTTTCATGGGAAAATTTGCTAATATCTGTGTTGATGATACTTCGACTTTTGTTAACACTTGGAAAAATTCTTTGGCATGTGTTGAGTTTGATTATGAGTATCATAAGTATGCTAGTGAGTTTTTATCTTGTGGTGTTGGTTTTGATCTTTCAATTCCATTGATGTCGTTATTTGATTTTGCATTGGTTAATGTCAATGGGAAGGGAAAGGTTGAATTTGTTTTACAGATTTGTGATGGGTTCATACTCTTCGAGGAGAGAAGTATGGAACGATGTGTTCATCCGTTCGAACAATGCATGGAAAGTCTAAAGGGAAGTTATCTGGATTTTATTCTAGTAGACTTTGCATGTGATTTTGAGATATTTGATTTCTTTGTGATTACACAAAAGGTACTTGTTGATTTGTTTGGTTTTGTGTTTAATCTAGGAATTTAAGAGCACTTGCGAATGTAACGAGTTGAATTTCAAATTTTGGTATTTGACCCGGGTGCATTGGAATGGAAATTAGTACAAATGATCGAGGTCCTAAGGTTCACTTTTGATCCGGGAATTTGTCAATGGGTTTATCTACGATTGGTCAAGATCATCACGTTAGTTTTTGATCCGGAAATTCGTGGATGGGAGATTATGCTACATGAAGAGTTCTACATGCTGATATTTGATCCAGGAGGATATAGGACTTTTCATAGTTTTATTTGCTTTTATTTTACTATATATGCATTTGATTTCTTAGCTAGAAACTTTGATTGTGTTTTTGTTTTAGTTGCTAATTTAGTTGGTTTTGTTTTAGTTAGCATTTTGGAAGAATTTGGTTTACGTGTGGAAAAACATCGTGTTGATGTGGACAAGTTCTTGAGTAAAAGAGATCGAAAGATTAAGTTTCGAAGTTGTGTTACGAGGAGCTTGCAGGGTGTTATGCTGATTCGATCACTGCTTGGAAAGAGATGTTTACAAGTTGTTCATGTCGATACGTGGGAGTTGCCAGATGTTGTTATGTCCTTTGTAGGAGTTGGAGTTTTTGATGACTATTTCCATATTTTTACTTGCATTGTTGATGTTGCTTTCATATTTCTTTTGCAAGTTGAGATTTGGGAGTATGTTTTGTTTGATGCTACTAATTTGGTTTGTTTTTATGTAGGAACAGTTTTGTGGATATATCCTTTTCAAGGGGAGATGCTGGATTTGAGGACAAATCCTTTTGAAGAGGAGGGGAATGATACAATCCTGACCAGGCTCGCATTAAGCGTCATCGACTCAACTCAAGCTTCGAGGGTTCAACAAACGAATTCAAGTAATTGGGCTAGAATCTACACAAGGATGCTTACATTGGAGCTCAATTCATATGAACATCGAGGAGAGGGTCATTCATGTGATTTGGGATTGCTAGATACGATCTATGTAGTGAGACCAAATCAATGCAAGTCAAGCGTTCGAAATAGTGTTCATCATGTTCGTTGGTATCGTCTAATCATTAATGAAGATATGTGTCAATTAATGCAACGATTAGCGTTCTTACGACGTTATGGATGTCCAAGAAAGCTGAAGAGGTTATGTTATATCATGGGACAACACGAGGTTGGATTGCACGGAAAACAAACTCAGAAGTTGGGATTCAGGGTTCTCGCCCCGACGAGAATCGCAGGCTTATTTTTCTCGCCCCGACGAGAACTCCTCTGGATATTTTTGCCCCGGCCCAAACTGAAGGCGCCCCGGCCAAGACTTCTCTGCCCATCCTCGCCCCGGCGAGGTTTCTAGTACAAGTTTCTCGCCCCGGCGAGAACAGTCAGAATTCATTGACACATTTTTTGAGGCACGCGATTTTTGGCAGATTTCTTTCTTTATTTTAGGGATTTACATATCTTTTAGATTTCTATTGTAATTAGGATATTTATTAGATATGATTTGTTTTCTATATTAATTAGTTAGGTAGAATTTGATTTCCAATTGGATTTCTATTCCTTTTAGGAATTAGGGTTTTTTTAGGGTTTTATTCTATTAGTATATATAGAATACATGGCTTATGTAATAGGGACGACACTTTTTGATTAATGAAATTATTGTGAGATTCTTCTCAACTTTTGGTTCTTTAAGAATTCCTAGATTATTTTCTTAGTTTTCTTAAGATTCAATTATCAACTTATCATACAACAAATCACAGTTGTGTGTGGCATTATTCTACCGCATCATTCAATCATACGGAGATTATCGTTTGAATTAAACGAGGGTCAAAGTGTTGTTGGTGTTTCATCCTTCATACATTCAAATTGCTTGGTCGACTATTCCAAGGTTTATCGTCTATATTCAGGCGAGGGATTAAGGATTCGAACGAGTTCCACCTTCATAACTTGTTGGAAACGATCCGGGCGATGACCACCTCACGCAAGCGTGCCGTGGAGTCTATCATATCATCTGCTAGATTAAGGGATAGTATTACGTGTAATTGATATTGTTCCTAATCACAAGTAGTAATTAGTAATACATGATTGTGGACAAACTTTTGAGTATTGCTAATATTATCAGAAGACAGGTTAAATAATCCGAGCTTGTGTGATTGTTGCTTGGAATAGTCTAATTCCCTAGTTCTTAATGCTGCTATTATATTAAATCTAGAGAGCTTGTTTTAGGTTGTATGATAGTTAGAATCTTGTGAAGAGCTTGTTTCATTGAGTGATAATCTAAGGGGAATTTCGGATAGCAGAGCTTATTGTTATCTAGGACTATTAGTTTCATTGAAGGATAAATATTGTTATACTTGATTACTTCATTATTGTAAAAAGGTGATACTGAACTGAAGAACTGAAGTCTTTAATTCATTAATTATTTTTATTAAATATTTTCTGTCACTTTAGTTAATAAATTCAATTCAAAACCCCCCATTTTATATTTAGTAGTATTTTGATTTAGAAAACAATAGAATAAACAAAGATAAATTCACTCTCTGTGGGATCGACCCTTACTTGTCACTATACTGATTTCTGTATTAGTAGAGTAGAAGTAAGGTATTAATTTTAGAGTGTTAGCGACAGCGCCCACTGATTGATTTTGCTGAGACGGGTTGAGGCAGCAGAGCAGGAGCTTCGATCTGCTCTTGAGACCCTAGAGATCGCGGCCTGTCTTTCGCTTTTGGCTTCTTTGACTTCAGATTTGTAGATCAAACTTTATTTTATTTTTTCTACACAGATTATATCATTTGTCATTCACCACAGAAAACTAATGTATGTCAAAACAATCGCATATAAAAAGGATTTTACATGTTTAGTTAACTTCCCTTTTTGATGCATCTTTGCCCATTTATCGGATCGCCACTTCCTTTTTATGGCTACTATCCCAGCATATTGCTAATTCTCTTCGTCAGGGTTTCGTGTCAGATTTGATGGATGATGCCGAGATGTCGTCTGATCTCATCAGAGTGGATCGTTAACCGGGTTAATGGGATATAATGTTTTGGGTTTATTTAGGGAAGTCTGGTCTTGGGGTGTGTATCTTGGTCGAAACTGTGTTTAGAAAGCTATTTTGGTCGCTAAAGAAATCAGACGGTCCATTGGTAAGGCATCATGACTGACAGATCATCGAAGGGATTTTAAGAATTAGACCATCGGTAATGGCTGCCTATGTACTCCTATAACAATGAGAAGATCAAGTCTTACGTAGTTCAGGCCGAGCGTAAGAAAACTTCCCCCCACCCTTTTTGAGAGAAGAAAGGATTTTTCATGCATAGTACCGCTTCACAGAGTCTGCATTAAGAGGTTGTGGAAATACCTCGCCGTCCATTTCTTGAAGCATCAAAGCTCCTTTTGATAATACTATTTTAACGACGAACGACCCTTCCCAGTTCGGCGTGAATTTCCCTCTGGCTTCGTCTTGGCAAAGAATGATCTTCTTCAACACCAAATCATTTTCTTTAAATTCTCGGGATCACACCTTTCTGTTGTAGGAGCGGGAAATACGCTGATGATATAATTGCCCATGGAAAACGGCGGACATCCTTTTCTCATCTATTAAGGCCAACTGGTCGTACTGATCTCGTGTCCATTGGTTTTCTTCAATTTGGGCATCTAGCAATGTTCAGAGGGATGCCATTTCCACCTCGACTGGTAATACAGCCTTCGTGCCGTATACTAAGGAGTTGGGAGTTTCCCTAGTCGATGTGCGCATTAATGTCCAGTAAGCTAATAAGGTAAGAGGTAATAAATCTGGCCATCCTCGATGGTTAGCTGTCATTTTTTCCATAATTTTCTTGATATTCTTGTTTGCAACTTCTACATCCTTGTTCATCTTTGGTCTGTAAATGAATGAATTGAGATGTTTAATCTTGAACCTATTGCATAGTTCTTTCATCATCATGTTGTTCAAGTTCTTGGCATTATCTGATATTAGAATTTTCGGTTATCTGTATCGACATATAATGTTATTCCGGATGAAACCGAAGATTACCTCTTTCGTTACTTTGGGGAAGGACGCTGCCTATGGGAAGCTGTCGTTAAGCAATCCAAAAATAAACCTCACTTTACTCTACAAATTCAAATAATAAGCACAGTAGCAAGTAAAGATCGATCCCACAGAGAATGATATTGCTTTAAATTTATTCTAATGTTTCTAACTAAAAATAATAAATAAAGAATCGGGGGGTTTTGAATTATGATTAACTAAAAAAAACAAAGTTAAAATAATAAAGATAATCAAATAAATTAAAGATTTAGTTCGTCATTTCAGTTTCTCCAATTTACAGCAATAGTGTAATCAAGTTAACATTATTTCTCCCTTCCATAAGATTAATAGCCCTAGGCAACAACAAGCTCTGCTACCCGAAATTTCTTTTAAATTATCACTTAATGAAACAAGCTCTTCACAAGATTCTAACCATTATACAACCTAGAATAAGCTTTTTAGATTTAATATAACAGCAGCATTAAGAACTAAGGAATTAGACTATTCCAAGCAACAAACACATAAGCTCGGATTGTTTAACTTGTCTTCTAATAACCATACCAATAACCAAAAGCTTGACCACAATCAGTATCACTAACTGCTGCTTATGATTAGAAACAATATCAATTATGTAATACTATTCCTGAATATAGCAGATGATATTAATCAGATTAATTTAATTGGCCACATCAAATTAATCAAATCAAATAGCATATAAACAGTTAAAACAGATTATCAGAATAAATCTCATGTACGAAGGAATAAATAATGAAACTCAATTATACTATTAACTAAAAATAAGCTTTCACATCCCCTTAGAACTGAATAAAAATAAACTAGCCTAGCATGCTGATAACTAAAATATGATCTAGGATGATGATCTAGGATGTTCAGGATGTCCTCAACTGATTACAAGTTAAAGGTATTTATAGATGATTTGAAACCCTAGAAGAATTCTAATTCTATTCTAATTCGGAAGTCTTCACTCTACATATATGGTAGGATTCTAAATCCTTGTCAACCTCTGAAATCCAGCTTTAGGTAACTTCCTTATTAAATTAGAATTTAGTTTCCAAATCCAAGTCTTCCTCAGTTTCCTTTTCCAGTTCGATTCAGTTTCCATATCAGATTTCGACTTAAATTCCATATCAGTCTCTACTTTCCATAATCAGCTTAACTTCATTCTTGATGTATAATTCCATCTCCAAATCATGTTAGGAATCGAATTTATAAGCTTCAGCTCCTCAAATCCTTCTTAGAATCGGAAACCTACAAATCGATCAGAATTGTAGAGTAACACTCTGCACTAGCACTTCGTAGAGTAGTAATGTAGTCGTAGAGCTGAAAACGTAGAGTAGACTTGCAATCGTAGAGTCCAATGTCGTAGAACATGCAAATCGTCGAACAACTTTGCCTTAATCTGCCTACGATCGTAAAGTATCTCTGCAAAACAACATAAAATTCAGCATTAGACTCCATAATTCACCAAAGCACTCTAATTCTTCCAAAGATCTATAAACACCTTAATTAAGCTCATAAACACAGAAAACATATAATAATAGTAAGCATAAAGGAAACAAAACCATAAAATATTTTGTACTTATCAAATTCCCCCACACTTAGTCTTTACATGTACTCATGTAAACAGAAATCAAAAACTTATCTGACTCTGCCCAACCAAACTTTCAAATGCCTCAATAACATCACTGAATACTAATACTGATCACAAAAACTTGACTAACACAATATCAACTAACTCACAATTAACAACTTTGTCATTTCCCACACAGAACATCCTCCAAATCAGGACATATCCACATAAATATCCCTCCTATGATCAACACAAATACTCAACTAAGTTACATGGAACAACAACTGTGCACACTGACTCAAAACTCAAAACCTGAATATCCTGCAATCCTTTTTTGCACAAGAACCTGTAATTTTTACTTTCTTAGGTGAATGCATTTTATGCTCCATTTCACCTTTCACATTTTTTTTCTTTTCAAGTGAGTGCATTTTATGCTCCATCTTACTTACTTGCTTCCCAGCGAGTGCGTTTTACGCTCCTTCTCGCTTCTTGTGTTTATGGGTGAGTGCGTTTACGCTCCTTCTCAACCCACCACAAGACATCTACATTTTTTTTCATTCTGCAATTTTCACAGCTTTCTCAAATTTTTTCAAAAGATTCTGTAAACAACATAAGCAGTTAAACAAGTCTTAAGTCAAAAAAAATTAGTGCACAAAGTATAATCCCACAAATAACTCAGTTAAGTAATCATGTATCCCATATTCAAGTATCCATACAAAGCAATCCCAATTCAAAATTAGTTCATATGGATCCTAACTAAGTCATCATTGTTTATCAGTTACTAAGGCATCAAATCAAATTCTGCAAACAAACATTAATATTCACTCTAAGATTTCAACCTTCAAAAGCTTAGCAGAACACTACGATCGTAGAGTCAGAAACATTTTCAAAATTTTTTTCACGTTCAAAGCATCGTATATAACATATCATATCCTAAATGATAACCTAATAACTCAAATAATAACCTAAACCGTCCCCCACACTCAAACCTTACATTGTCCCCAATGCAAGAAAATCATGCAAAGAAGAAAGTACTACTAACTAGTATGCAAGTACAAAATAAAAAGTAAAGGGATAGAAAATCAAATCTGAATATTGGGTTGCCTCCCAAGTAGCTGCCCTTGTTTAGTGTCGTTGGCTCGACATCAATCCTCTCAATCTATGTAATTGGACTTGTATACTACAGGTGAATTGGTAATGGTTCAATCCTTAAAGTAGTAGCAACATCCTGTAGATCTTGACTTTGCTCCATGCCTTCAAATAGCTCCCAACCTTTGGTAATTGCAGCCTTTAAACTTCCCTTGTTTGTTTGCTCAAAAGATTACTGCATTATAGGGTCAAAAACATCAATAGAAAAAACAGAATTAACAATACCAAGATACCTCATAACCTCATAATCATTGATCTGAATCTCTTCATCATCAAACTTGATAGCTAAGGTATCTTTGTGTTCATCAATCAGTGTATCATCCGTGTTCTTATTGTAGAAATCTGCAGAAATTATCAATTCATCTACCTCTGATAGGGCTCTCTCCTCTTTGGCATTCTTCTCAGTATTATTTAGCTCTTGTCCCCTCCTCTCCAATTCTGTCAGGAATTCTTCATACTCCTCTGTATATAACTCTGAATGTTTTCCAACTTTGTATCTCTTCGTTAAGACTTGAGGAAAAGGAAGTACTAGCTTATTCTCAAAGAAAGGTTGAAATTTATGTCTGGGAACTTCATAATCATCCATAGGCCAGTTGTCTGTGCTACCATTGTCTGACTCGTTTTGTAATAAAATCACTAATTGTTCTTCGTGACATACATCTGCACCACTTCCCAAGGTAATCGCGCTTACATTCTCTCTTGGATTGACAACTGTCCATGAAGGTAACCTCCCTGAGCCCTGAGAATCTAGTCTACCAACTGTTGTAGCAAGCTGACTAACTTGATTCTCCAACTGGTGTATGGAAGTCTTTGTTTCCTGCTGGAACTGTTGTGCTTGGATCATGAAGGCTTTAAACATATCCTCAAGAGATGGTTCAGAACTAGAAGGAACTGCTTGCTCATATTGGTACTGCTGTTGCATCTGTTGAAAATCAGGCGGCGTATTATCCCCATGCTCCTATCCATTGGCAACAGTCCCTGATAGAAGTAGTGGACCAGGTGTTGGTCATCTATTTGGTGAGGTGGACAGCTGGAACATAACTTCTTAAACCTTTTCCAGTACTCATAAAGAGTTTCTCCATTGAACTACCTGATTCCACATATCTCCTTCCTTATGTTGACAACTCTTGAAGCAGGCATTAGGTTTGTATATAGCGCGAACATGCAATCAAATTACATAAATAGTGCGGAAGCGCGATAAAACGGATTTTAAAATTTTTCATACAAACCACCACCATGATCATCCATGTGCTCAATTATCAATTAAACGAAAGAGATAAAGTATGAGAATCATACCCTTGTAGAACCATGCTTCCACAGGTACGAGTTCACCTCCAAATCCTTTGCGTTCTCCTTGAATTCCACCGATTAAATTCCTTCCTTTGATCAACATTAGCCACCCAAGTGTTTGGCCTCTAGAGGTGATCCACCAAGGAATAATAGTTGTTCAAGAAGATGGGTGTTGGCAAAACCCTAGTTTCTATGTATATAGAAATTTCAAGTACTCTCTCTCCAATTCTTATGGAAGAGTGTGTAACTGTCTAACCCCAAATCATTATAAGACTCCTCTTATTTATAGATATAGGGAACCCTCCTAAACTATTTAGGATTAGGTTTTTTTTTTGTTTTAATTAAACTCCTTTAATTAATTGAACTCCTAATCCAATTAGGAATTCATGAGAGAGTACTTCTATTAATTAATTCCCAATCCCTATTAGGAATTAAATAATAGTAATAGTAATAATAATAATAAGACTCCTCTTATTAATTTATATTTAATATTTCCAAAATATTAAATAATAAATATTAAGCTATTTAATTTATTCTATCTCTATAGATTAAATTAAATACACTTAACTTATTATTACAATTATGCCATTTACTTCTTATGCAAATATTTTCCTTTTACGGTGTGACCCTTTAGATTCTCCATATTAAACCGGTTGTGAATAAATCAATTAGAACAATTCTAATCTTATTTAAATAAATAAATTAAACTATTTAATTCATTTAAATAAATAATATTTATTCTACAATAAGGGTAAGCCCCTTAGCGATCAACGACTTTCCATATAATATAGATTTCAACATTAATCACAAAAGAACCTTTCAATGAATAGTTACCGTACAATTCAATCCTTCTACCATACAATGTCCCAATTAAATATAAGACATGGAATTACTGTCAAGTCTTATTTTATATAATTATATGTATTTCGATTCTCAAATGCACAACTCTAATAATGCAAATTAGAAACTCCTTTCTAATTTCATTCTGCTTTGGCCAAAGACTTCTGAGTCGTCATTTATCGAATCATATAGGACATTCTCTCCTTTTACTAGAAGTGGTAGATTCTTTGTTTTTTTTTTTTTGCTAATTTTGGGGGGATGGGGGTTGAACCTTGGACCTCTTGCTTTGCAAGAGACCAAGGCTACCACTGAGATATTGCTCAAGTGGCTTTTTGTTAACCGTGGGTTTCCAGGTCGCAACCCGACTAAAGCCCCCGAGCCCGAGCCAGCCTTTGCGTACAGGCTTCGCCTAAGACATGGCGTCACCCTGAAACGTACGACCCGTGGCCGCGTTGCCTTTTCAGGCTTAACAATTATTGTTAGTGGGATTCGATCCCAGGACGTCCGAGTTTACGGTTCGCCCCGGGGCCTGTAGATTCTTTGTTGATCATTCACCTATCCCCATGTATAACTTATTATACCGAATCATACCCTTTGATATACCCTAAAGGTCTTAAGGGACATGTCAAAGTATAACTCATCACACACAAGATACTATGATGATCTCAAGTCCAAGGATCACTTGTACTACTATCACTAGAGGAATTCCTATTGACAGACGAGTAAAACTCCATTAGGTATTCCTTAGCGAGCCACATTCAGTGAACTTATTCTCTAATAAGCACCTACATACTTGCTTTAGTGTCTCCACACAAATGATTATGAGATCAATCATCCTCTTCATAAGAGCAAACAACGTATGTATTAATCTATCCGGATTCACTAATCCCCTTTTTAGTAATCCATCGATTAGAAACGATTTTAGTTTGTGAGCTATCTAGAATTTAGATCTCATTAGCATGATCACCATCATGATTCTAAAAGCATTGCTCAAAACTATGGGTTTATCACATTTAATATAACAACACCATGTAGAAAAAGTAAAATGCCTTTAACAAACGAATAAGATTACAAAGTATATGCTACATCATATCAAATATGATTGGCTTGTGTGCATACTACTTTCAATGTCCCACTTGCACTAAAGCCAATCGTCATGGTATCTAATACCCTTCTTCTCTAAGTGACGATCATCCTGCTGTTTGGATAAAGCTTCAGTAGATAGATATGCAATGCTGTTCTCGAGAGTCCACTATCTCTATAGTGACTTTTCCTCTTTCAATGATTCCATTAATCAAATGAAAGTGCCGCAACACATGTTTGAATCCAAGATGAGACTTAGGACCTATTTCTAGTTCTGTGATGAACTTTTCATCCAAACAATCAACTTGCAGCTTCATTTACAGCTATATACTTTGTCTTTGTCACTAAACCAGCAACTCTTTGCTGTTTGGAACCTTTCCTATTCACTGCACCACCTTTCAAGGTAATGATTACCTTAAAGTGGATTTGTTATCGTCTTGGTTATTCTGAAAAACTTGAGTCTGTTTATCCCTCTAGTTTTAATTTAGACTTACCATGAATCATGATCACATCTTCAGTACCGGTTAAGTACCTAAAGATTTTTATCACTGTCTTACAGTGATCATCTCTAGAATATGACTGATCAACATCAAGCCTTGTATATTCATTGCATACATGATAATAACTCATGCGATCTCTCTTTCAATTGGGGACAATTTTAGAGAGATACACTCCATGGCTTATCATCATGAGACCTCTCTTGGAGTTTGCCATTCTAAACGCCTTTAGCATCAAATGAATATACGTTCCTTGGGTCAAGCCGAACATCCTTTTACATCTATCTATATAGATTTATATCCCCAATTTATAGGATACTCCTCCCAAGTCATACATGGAGGAATGTTTAGACAATTTTATCTTTACTAATTGTAGCATTGGTGTGTTATTCCTTATCAGTAGTATATCAACATATAATACCAAGAATGTCACAACGCTCCCACTGACCCTTTTGTACACACAAGGTTCATTCTCATTTTTGATAAAATCAAACTCTTTTGATTGTCTCATCAAAATGAATGTTCCATCTTTGAGAAGCTTGCTTCAATCCATAAATGGATCGTTGCAGCTTATATACATGATTTGCTTCAACCATTGAAACAAATTCCTCTGGCTGTATCATACATACATTCTCCTCAAGTCTTCATGGAGGAAGGACATCTCCACATCCATTTTGCCAGATTTCGTAATAAGCTGCAATCACAAGCAAAATCCAAATGGACTTGAGCATTACCCGGTAATAAGGTTTTATCACAGTCAACTCCTTGACTTTATTTGAAACCTTTTAAACAGGTCTGGTCTTATAGGTCTCTACCTTGCCATTTGCCCTAGTCTTTCTCTTAAAGATCCATATACACCCTTTAGGCACTATGCCTTTTGGTGGAGTAACCAGAGTCTATACTTGGTTCTCTTATGGAGTCCATTTCGGATTTCATGGCCATCTGCCATTTCTCTGAGTGTCTTCTACTCATAGCCTCATCGTATATAACTGGATCATCATCCTCTATGATGCGTACCTCATCATCATCCTCCATAATGAATCCATACCTCTCAGGTATCTTCGGTACTCTTCCAGATTTACGATTCGGTTGTGGTACAATAGGTCTATCTACAGGTTCCTCGGTTCGACTTAAAATGTTTTGTGGTTCTTGAACTCCTTCAAGATCTATTACCCTCCCACTAGCTCCTTCAATGATAAACACCTTTATCTAAGAAGGAAGCGTGTAGGATTATAGTAATAATACCCTTAACTTTCTTTAGGATATCCCACAAGTCTGCACTTGTCAGATTTTGTCCCAAACTTATCTTTGAAACCTTTTCACATAAGTTGGACAACCCCTTATCTTAACATACTTAAGATTAGGAATCCTCCCTATCCATAACCTTTATGGAGTCTTGGGCTCGGATTTTGAGGTTACCTTATTTTGTAGATATGCAACCGTTTCTAGGGCATAACCACAGATGGATACTAGAATGTCGGTAAAAATCATCATGGATTGCACCATGTCCAACACGGTACAATTTCTCCTTTTAGATACACCAATCAAGTATTGCGTATTAGGAGGTGTCCATTATTAGAAAATACTATTTTGAGATGATCTAGAAACTCATTGCACAAGTATTCCTTCCTCGATCTGATCAAAGAATCTTAATACTTTGTCAATATGTTTCACTTCTGAATTCTTTGAATATTTCAAATGATTCAGACTTGTATTTTATCAAATACACACATTCAACTCTTTGAATGACCATCTCCTTTTCTTTTACTAGTTTGTTCAATTTGCAAAATTATTTTTTTATGTAAGTCAAGTTTACAAAGTACATCAAGTGATCTTCCAGTTTCAAACAAAACATTATCATTATAAATAGAACAACAATTGTTCTTAAATATAATACCAGAACCTTCCTTGTCCAACAACGAAAGTTCTAATGTTTCTAATGAGAATTGGAACATAATAACAACTTATTAACTTAATAGACTTGCCCGTAGGCAATGCTAAACTATAAGTTCTTATGGTTAATGCAGCAACCTTTGCTCCATTCCTACACATAAGATTACTTACTCTTTGTTTAGCTTTCTACTTCTGCTTAGTCTCTGCATTAGATTGCATACGTCAGAACTACAGCTGGTATCCAATACCCAAGTAGAACCTTGACTTACATAAAGATTTATTTTTAATCATGAACAAACCTGTATTTGTAACCGAAGCTTCACTAAGCTTCTTCTGGTTAGCCTCTGTAAGATTCTCCTTACAGTTTCCTTTCTAGTATCTAGGCTTATTGCAGTGGAAGCAAACTCCTTTGCTATCTGCATCAGTCTTGTTCTTATTGTCCTTTGTTTTTGCCTTTCCATTTACCTTCTTTGAATTGTTCTTCTTTTAAGAAGATCCTTTGGCCCTCTTCCGTTTCCTGGAAGAATCATCTACCAGTAAGACTTGGTCTTTCTTGGTTGAAAAGTGACTCTTTACAGTTTTCAACATGTTTAAGCAACTCAGGCAGGCTGACATATAGCTTGTTCATGTGGAAATTCACAACAATTTGTGAGAAAGAGTCTGGAAGTGATTGCAAGATCAAATCTTGGATCAACTCTCCATCCATTAAAACCTAGTTGTCCCAATTGTTCAATCAGATTGATCATTTTAGGACATATGTCTGTACTGTAGTTCCATCGGTCATTCTAGATCGGAAAAGCTCCTTAGATATCTAATATCTAATAGTCCTACTTTCCTCACCATTCAACTCCTTGAAGGTGCCGGAGTACAGTAGGAGCATCCATAGTTTCATGCTGACGCTGAAGCTCGTTACTCATGGATGCGAGCATGATACATTGAGCCAACTGTGCATCATCTTGATACTTTCTAAAAGTAGCAATCTCTTCCTCAGAGGCATTGTCTGCAACCATTGCAGGGATAGACATATTTAGGACATAAGATAGCTTTTCAGCCTTGAGAACTATTCTCAAATTCTTTAACCAGTCCTTTTAATTTGGTCCGGTTAATTAGCATCTAATATGCTCCCCAGTGATAGTAAATTAGACATTGTAAAATTCTGTAAATAAATTTGTAATTTAACAACATTTTAGCATACATTCATTTCTTAATTAATTACCAAAATAAATTAGGTCTTTATTTTAAATTGGTACCTCACTATTTTCGTCAAACCATATTACCCTCAATATATAGTTCGGCAATTCTAATTAAAGATTTGCTAGTGAGAATAAGGATCTCATTTCAAATGTATATAGCCTTGTGTGTGCACAACAAACTATATATAAATAAATAGGTAGACAACTATTGTTAATTACATCACTATGTAACTCCTTGTATTTTGCCTCTTAGATTATAATGGTCAAGTGTGTGCACATCCGAACTAAAATAATCTAAGTTAAGTCCAACCTAGCACTTCCATATATGTGAAGAGAAAAAGACCGCCCTTGTGTGTGCACAACAAAACAGTAATGTTCAATTCCTTAATAAGTATCAAATGTGATAAAACAACATCTTAAATGTTTAATACTCGCCTTGTGTGTGCACAACAAACTCATATTAAATATTTAATACTCTATTGCTTTACCATGCTAGAAGGCAACGTTCGATATTCCAAATATCTTTGAACGCTTAGGACTTAATATAATTTCTTTGAGGAGTTTGTTATTATTTGTCTCATCTTGTTTAGCGCGCATGCACATATATATATAAAATACGCGTCATATTATTTAATATGCGAAGCATGTTGTATAATATATAATATATACATAGTAAGCATGCACATATAGAATACTATATTCTACCCGGATTGATTATAGACTTTTATTCTAGTTTGGTTCACTAGAGCCACCAAGTGAACCAATAGGTCAAACTTAGGGTGCAGGAACAAAAATTTAAATATAACTATTACATTTAAACCCGGGCTCCATTACAAACGGGTTTTCAAGCGCTCCTTGCTCCTTTGTCTCCAATTCTTCAAGTAATTCTAACTAAACCTATTACATAAACTATTTATAATAAATAGAAACCTTGATCAGCAGTCAAGGGGAGGTACATAGGAGGAAGATAGAATTTATATCAAGAAAAACTAGAGAAGACGATGTACGCAGACCCCATTTATAAAAACCGATTCATTCAAGCATCCACTAAAATAAATCCAATCACACATTGGTCAGTAGTCCATAATCAATCCCTATTTATTATCATACATATCTCCATATGTATCAATAAATAACATTCATCTCAAGAATAATAAAACCATTCCATATATGCATTGATATCATTTAATGGGCAATTAAAAGTTTACTAGAAATCCAATTTTGAAACAAAAATAAACTCCTTTATTTTAATCAAAATTTAAATCATAATAAACTTATTTATTTTATTTTATCCAATTTTGAATAAAAATAAACTCCTTTATTTTTAATCAAATTCCAAATCAAAATAAACTCTTTTATTTCAATTAACATGGAAACCAATTTCAAGTTCAAAATAAACTCCTTTATTTTAACTTAAAATTGCTTGGAAAAATAAAATATATTAAATCATATTCCTTATCAAAATAAACATCTTTATTTTTTTAAGAAAACATGGAATCTTATTCCATATGTGAATAAACTCCTTTATTCTAGGAAACATGGAATCATATTCCAAATGTGAATAAACTTCTTTATTCTAGTTAACATAGAATCTAATTCCAAGTTTAAATAAAACTTTTAATTTTAATTATATTTCAATTCAAAATAAACCTTTTATCTTAATTGAAAATAAATAAAATCAAAATAAAAATTTTTCAAAATCTGCAGACCGGCGCGGCCGCGCGCCAAAATGAACTAGGAGTAGCGCGGCCGCGCTGCACCCCCATACATACATGGAATCATCATAATCGATAATTAGCACAAGGTTAGGCTCTGATACCACTGTTAGGTTTGTATATGGCGCAAACATTCAATCAAATTACTTAAATAGTGCGGAAGCGCGATAAAATGGATTTTGAAATTTTTCATACAAACCATCACCATGATCATCCATGTGCTCAATCATCAATTAAACGAATGAGATAAAGTATCAGAATCATACCTTTGTAGAAACATGCTTCCACAGGTACGAGTTCACCTCCAAATCCTTCGTGTTCTCCTTGAATTCCACCGATTAAATTCCTTCCTTTGATTAACGTTAGCCACCCAAGTGTTTGGCCTCTAGAGGTGATCCACCAAGGAATAATAGTTGTTCAAGAAGATGAGTGTTGGCAAAACCCTAGTTTCTATCTCTATAGAAATTGCAAGTACTCTCTCTCCAATTCTTATGGAAGAGTGTGTAACTGTCTAACCCTAAATCATGTTAAGACTCCTTTTATTTATAGATATAGGGAACCCTCCTAAACTATTTAGGATTAGGGTTTTTGTTTTAATTAAAATCTTTTAATTAATTGAACTCCTAATCCAATTAGGAATTCATGAGAGAGTACTTCTATTAATTAATTCTCAATCCCTATTAGAATTAAATAATAGTAATAGTAATAATAATAATAAGACTCCTCTTATTAATTTATATTTAATATTTCCAAAATATTAAATAATAAATATTAAGCTATTTAATTTATTCTATCTCCATAGATTAAATTAAATACACTTAACTTATTATTACAATTATGTCATTTACTTCTTATGCAAATATTTTCCTTTTACGGTGTGACCCTTTAGATTCTCCATATTAAACCGGTTGTGAATAAATCAATTAGAACAATTCTAATCTTATTTAAATAAATAAATTAAACTATTTAATTCATTTAAATAAATAATATTTATTCTACAATAAGGGTAAGCCCCCTTAGCGATCAACGACTTTCCAGATAATATAAATTTCAACATTAATCACAAAATAACCTTTCAGTGAATAGTTACCGTACAATTCAATCCTTCTACCATACAATGTCCCAATTAAATATAAGACATGGAATTACTGTCAAGTCTTATTTTATTTAATTATATGTATTTCAATTCTCAAATGCACAACTCTGATAATGCAAATTAGAAACTCCTTTCTAATTTCATTCTGCTTTGGCCAAAGACTTCTGAGTCGTCATTTATCGAATCACATAGGACATTCTCTCCTTTTACTAGAAGTGGTAGATTCTTTGTTTTTTTTTTTTGTTGCTAATTTTGGGGGGATGGGGGTTCAACCTTGGACCTCTTGCTTTGCAAGAGACCAAGGCTACCACTGAGATATTGCTCAAGTGGCTTTTTGTTAACTGTGGGTTTCCGGGTCACAAGCCGACTAAATCCCCCGAGCCCGAGCCAGCCTTTGCATACAGGCTCCGCCTAAAACATGGTGTCACCCTGAAACGTACGACCCGTGGTCACGTTGCCTTTTCAGGCTTAACAATTGTTGTTAGTGGGATTCGATCCCAGGACGTCCAAGTTTACGGTTCGCCCCAGGGCCTGTAGATTCTTTGTTGATCATTCACCTATCTCCATGTATAACTTATTATACCCAATCATACCCTTTGATATACCCTAAAGGTCTTAAGGGACATGTCAAAGTATAACTCATCACACACAAGATACTATGATGATCTCAAGTCCAAGGATCACTTGTACTACTATCACTAGAGGAATTCCTATTGACAGGCGAGTAAAACTCCATTAGGTATTCCTTAGCGAGCCACGTTCAGTGAACTTATTCTCTAATAAGCACCTACATACTTGCTTTAGTGTCTCCACACAAATGATTATGAGATCAATCATCCTCTTCATAAGAGCAAGCAACGTATGTACTAATCTATCCGGATTCACTAATCCTCTTTTTAGTAATCCATCGATTAGGAACGATTTTAGTTTGTGAGCTATCTAGAATTTAGATCTCATTAGCATGATCACCATCATGATTCTAAAAGCATTGTTCAAAACTATGGGTTTATCACATTTAATATAACAGCACCATGTAGATAAAGTAAAATGCCTTTAACAAACGAATAAGATTGCAAAGTATATGATACATTATATCAAATATGATTAGCTTGTGTGCATACTACTTTCAGTAGGAAAGTACTTCTCCAAGAATAGTTTTTGCATATCAGTCCATGATTGAATTGCTCCTGAAGGTAGATAGTATAACCAGTCCTTTGCCAGATCTGTTAATGAGAATGGAAAAGCTCTAAGCTTGATTTGTTCCTCTGTCACTCCTTGTGGTTTCATGGTGGATCATACCACATGAAACTCCTTCAAATGCTTGTATAGATCTTCACCTGTAAGATCACGAAAAGTAGGCAAAAGGTGAATTAGTCCTGATTTAAGTTCAAAAGAAGAATTCAAAGTAGGATACTCAATACACAAATGTTGTTGATTGAGATTAGGAGTACCTAGTTCTTTTAAAGTTCTGCTATTATTAGGATCAACCATCTCCTCTCCTTCTTCTGAATCAGTAGACGAATTGTTTGATAGCAATTCAATTGCTATGTGGAGACCAGGTGATGGAATAAAGGCTTCTTTTGGATCTGCAGTTGCGCTTTTGACTCTACGACTCTCCTTTCTTAGCCTTCTTGCTATTTTTTCTATCTCTGGATTAAAATTCAGTTCAGTAGATTGAGTGGATCGAGTCATAAACTAAAAAGAAACACATAATAACTCAAAATAAATAATCAGTTCCCCGGCAACGGAGCCAAAATTTGGAAAGCTGTCGTTAACCAATCCAAAAATAAACCTCATTTTACTCTACAAATTCAAATAATAAGCACAGTAGCAAGTAAGGATCGATCCCACAGAGAATGATATTGCTTTGAATTTATTCTAATGTTTCTAACTAAAAATAATAAATAAAGAATTAGGGGCTTTTGAATTATGATTAACGAAAGAAAACAAAGTTAAAATAATAAAGATAATCAAATAAATTAAAGATTCAGTTCTTCAGTTCAGTTTCACCAATTTACAACAACAGTGTAATCAAGTTAATATTATTTCTCCCTTTCATAAGATTAATAGCCCTAGGCAACAACAAGCTTTACTACCCGAAATTCCTCTTAGATTATCACTTAATGAAACAAACTCTTCACAAGATTCTAACCATTATATAACCTAGAATAAGCTCTCTAGATTTAATATAACAGCAACATTAAGAACTAAGGAATTAGACTATTCTAAGCAACAAACACATAAGCTCGGATTGTTTGACTTGTCTTCTGATAACCATAGCAATAACCAAAAGCTTGAAAGCTAAACGTCGATAGCAGAATGTGCCCCGGGGGTGATAAAAGCTATCTTTTCTCTATCTTTCTCGGCGACCATGATCTGGTGATAGCCGACAAAATAGTCGACGAACGAGTACATTTCAAATTGTGCGGTGTTATCTATCAAGATGTGGATGAATGGTACGGGGAAGTCATCTTTAAGGATAGCCTTATTAAGATCTCGATAATCCACGTAAACTCAGACCTTCCCTCCTGGCTTTGGTACCGGGACCATATTAGATAGCCATTCGGGGTATGTAGATACTATGATTATTTCTGCCTTAAACTACTTGACGATTTTTTCTTTAACTTTCAGGCTCCATTCGGGTTTTAGCCTCCTCAATTTCTGTTTAACTGGCTTAAATCCTTCTTTAATTGGTAATCGATGAATGACTATATCAGTGGATAGTCCGATCATATCCTCATACGACCAGGCGAACACGTCTTCGTATCTGGTTAAAAGCTGAACCATTTCTTCTTTTTGGTTTGGTGCAAGGTTTGATCCTATCTGGAGTTCTTTGGGGTTCTTAGGGGTTCCAATATTGATGGTGGTGGTTTGTTCGAAGTTAGGCTTGGGTTAGTCTTCGACCCATCCTTTGATTTCTTTGGGCACTTCTTCGTGATCCACCTCCTCTTGTTCGATCCCCATCAAATCGAAATCCATCTCTATATCCAAATTGTAATCATCTTACAGATTTGGCCAATCATCAATAGGGCTAAAATCATTCAAATCGAAACACCTGACAATAAAATGTAAATGCTCATTATATAACAAATATTTTTCAATACATAAGCTTTTATTCGATGAGATGATTATAACATAAATGTGCAAAAAGTAAAACAAAGTAGAGATAATAAAACCCTATACTTCAGGGATTTTACAACTGATCTCTCGTCTTTACCTTTTGCGGACTATTTGTGGCTCAATTTTTGAATTGTTGGTAGTCATGCAATCATCAATCGCCGAGATGGAGGTGACACCTTAGTGGGCGATGTCTTCAATGATAGCTGAGACTTGTTTATCCTTCATATTTCCACCTTCTTTGGGATATCCACCTTAGTCCAGTCAATGAAAGGGATGACTTCGTAGTTAATAGGCAGATTGGCGTCATCATCGTCCTCTTTTTCTTTATCCCCTGCTTGAACTTGGGAGAGACGGAATTGCCTTTCAAATTATTGTTGAATCTCTTATAGGAATTGCCCATTCTTTGCTTTCTGTTTGTCAGTGGAGATCAGCACGTCTTTGTCATCACTTGTGTTGCCCATCAAGCCACCAATTTTAGGTACTAACAGGTCTGATACGTGCGGAGGAATCTTCTCCAATGGGTCCCTAGAACCAAAACTGTTGAATCTTGGCATAAGGATGGTTCTCAACTGGGGTGGAACCTTTTTGTAGGGATTTTTCCGTTTGAAACCACCAGAGTAACCTAGCCCTGCTTTTCCCAATTGAGTGGGTATTCGGATTGGATCTTTAATTCCTTCACCATTTCTTCTTAATCCCTAGCCTGGTTAAAACTGACCGATGATCATTTCTCGAGCTACTGACATTACTTCAAGAGATACCCTCGGTTTTAAAGTAGGAGAGCCTATGGACCGGTATTGGGCAGTACTTACTTCGAAAGCTTGAAAACTGGTGGGCTCGACACCTTCGTCCAAACCAATTAGAGGAATATCTCCGTGCATATGGGAAGGATATTCAGGTTCGGCTGAAACGGTCACTAGATTCCCGTTGATGATATATTTCACTTGCTGGTGAAGAGTGGATGGAACTGCCTCGGCCATGTGGATCCATGGTCGACTTAGCAGCAGATTATATCCGGTAGTGATGTTCAATACTTGGAAAGAAATGTTGAAGGTATATGGACCTATTTCCATGGGGAGTTCAATCTCTCCAATGGTATCCCTCCTTGATCCGTCGAGTGCTCTAACCACCACATGGCTGCTTCGAATCCAGTTGGGGTTGATCTTCATCCTCTCCAAGGTATCGTAAGGACAAATATTCAGGGCTGATCCTCCGTCAATCAGTACACCGCCTAATACATATGCTGAGGAAATCACCGCGATGTGCAGAGGTTTACGTTGCTCAGTTCCTTTGGCCGGTATATTATCATCGGTGAAAGAGATCACATTACTATCAAGGATGTGGCCAATCAAATGGTTAAATTTCTTCGTGTCAACAGTCTTGGGGAGATGCACCTCTTCTAGGACTTTGGTTAATATCGTCTGATGATCCTCGGATGCCAACACTAAGTCCAGGATGGAGATCTGCGCTAGAGCTTCTTCAAGCGTTTTCACAACCTTCACCTCATTATGTCCCATTTTGGTGAGGAATTCAACCGCCTTTTCTTCGGGTACCTTCCCAACAGGCTTCGTTACAGGTTTCTTCATTTGCCTCGGCAGATATAACGGGTTATCTTTGGGCAATACGACAGTGTATTCGAATGTTTCTCCCATTTCCTTCCCATAATTCCAGGGAACTGACTTTAAGCTGATGACGGGATATTACAGTCTTAATGTTAACACAAGGGGTTCGAGGATCTTCTGTGATCCTCCAGCCGCTCGCCGAATTATAAGGGGTTCAGTTTCTGCGCCTTCCAACTAAGTAATCACGGCTATAACTTCATCTGAACTTTCTATTTTTGATGGGTATGACAAACCCTTCATTTTCATAGTATTTTTCACAACAGTGAGAACCTCAATATTGCTTGTTATTCTTAACTCCCAAGCTTCAATGAAGTTTTGAATCTTGTGCTAGAGGGCCCAACACTCTTCTATAGCATGGCCAGGTGAATTCGAATGATACAAACAAATCTTTGTGGGATCATATCTCTTTGATCGAGGACTTATAGGTGGCAATAGTTCTGTGAGCTTTCCTTTGTTTACCAACAGGTGTAATGTTTCCTCCTTGGACTGTCACAAAGGATTGGACTTTCGATTCATAGCCAATTCGCGATTCATCTTTTCCTTGCTTAATAGTCTGGCCTCTCTGGCTATCTTATCTGCCCATCTTTCTTACTCTTGGAGCCAGGTCTGATCCTCTTTAGTGATGGGATGACTTTGGGAAGAAATGCGGTTGATTTGGCCTTTGAGACTTGGCTAATCATTTGTCGCATGAGCTAGAGTTGATATACGATCAATTCGGCCAATTGACTCATCTGCGCATTGACCATGGGTAATTCTTGTCTTACTGCATGGCTGCTTTCCGAATACTCCCCTCCGAGAGTATTCGTCTTGGATTGTGAAGGATATTCTTCAACTTTCCTCAGATATTTATGGTTTCCAATCTTCCCGGAGCTAATCATATTAACCCATTCCGTGTTGTGTTGAGGGAGAGGGTTGGTATGAATGTTGGGCAGCTCTGGTGGAGTCACCACAATCTCCCCACTTTCTATCAGGTTTTGAATCTTCTATTTTACAGACCAGCATTCTTGAGTATCATGACCAGGGGATCCAAAATGGTACGCGCATCTCTTACTGGGATCATACCTCTTGCCCTTGGGATCAGCTGGTGGAGCAAGTCCGGTAATCTTCTTTTGAGCTAACAATAAGGCCAGTATATTCTCAAGGGAGTCACTGAGAGGAGTGAATTCACGACTACGCCAGATAGACTCCACGGCACGCTTGCGTGAGGTTGTCGTCGCCCGGATCGTTTCTAGTAAGCAACTTTGATGGAACTCTCTCAATACCTTAACCCAACGTCTATTTTTGAGATGAAAATCTTGATAATTTCGATCAAGCAATTAATTTCGCGTAGTATGGAACACCAACAACACTTAGACCCTCGTTGGTGAACAAACGATAATCTTCGTACGATTGTATGACGCGGTAGAATAACGCCACACACAACTATGGTTTGTTGTACGATAAGTTAATTAGGAATCTCAAAGAAAAACTAAGAACAATAACTTAGAAATCCTTCAAAGAACCAAAAGTAGAGAATAACTCTCAATTGTATAAAACTCAGAATAATTGTTGATCATCCAATTACATCTTCAATGTAAACTATTTATACTAGTAGCATAAAACCCTAACTCTTAAAGGACTTGAAATACTAGTAAATAACCAATTAAAAAGTAATTTCCATCTAACAAACATCATAGTTAACTTAGAATTGTGATAGATATGATAAATCCCTAAAATAAGAAAAGAAATATGATAAAATCTTTAAAAATACGTTCCTCAGATTCCGTGCCGCGGGACAGGCGCGGGGCGTGCCAGGAAAGCAAAGGCTCTAGCACGGGGCGTGCTGGAGCACCAGCAACTCTGCAGATCCGGCGCGGGGTGCGTCGTGTCTAGGCCAATTCAGGCGCGGGGTGCGCTGGGTGCACTTCTTCGCTAACTCTTCCTTCTTGGCATAACCACTTGTATCATTTTCAAAAACTTGGACTCCAACTCTAATGTCTTGAAACTCGCTCCTTTACCATTTCAAGCTTCTTGAATAAGCCTGTTAAGTCCCTCTTTAAAGTATTTAGCTCAAGCCCTCATCACGGACCTAACTGGAACTTGCACCGGATCCACTCCATAGCTCTTATCCTTGTTCAAGCTAGGCATGTCCTTATCATTCCTCTCCTCTTGAAAAAGATTTATCCTCAAATCATCACCTACATTAAACGGACTTAGATCAGTAACGTTAAATGTGGCACTAACATTATACTCACCCGGTAAATCCAATTTATAAGCATTGTCGTTGATTCGTTCAAGGACTTGAAATGGACCATTTCCTCTTGGAAGCAATTTCGATCGTCTTTGAGCCGGAAACCTTTCCTTCCTCATATGAAGCCAAACCCACTCTCCTGGTTCAAAGATCATTTGACGTCGGCCCTTGTTGGCTTGTTTAACATATTGCTCCGTCCTCCTCTTGATGTTAAGCCTTGCTTTTTCATGTATCTGCTTAACAAATTCAGCCTTTTTTCCCATCCATGTTAGTAAACTCAGAAATAGGTAATGGCAATAAATCCAACAGTGTCAAAGGATTAAAACCATAAACAATTTTAAATAGTGAAAATTGTGTAGTAGAATGAACAGATCGATTATATGCAAACTCAATATGCGGTAGACGCTCTTCCCAAACTTTAATTTTCTTTTTGATAATAGCCCTTAACAATGCAGATAAAGTTCTATTAACTACTTCTGTTTGATCATCAGTTTGTGGGTGACAAGTAGTGGAAAATAACAATTTAGTACCTAGCTTACACCATAAGGTCTTCCAAAAATAACTCAAGAACTTAGTATCTCTATCAGAAACAATTGTTCTAGGCATACCATGCAATCTAACAATTTCCCTAAAGAACAAATCAGCTACATAGGAAGCGTCATCAGTTTTGTGACATAGAATAAAATGTGCCATTTTCGAAAACCTATCCACGACCACAAATATCGAATCATAACCACGCTTAGACCTAGGTAAACCCAACAAAAAATCCATAGATATATCAACCCAAGGTTCATTAGGTATAGGCAATGGTATATACAATCCATGAGGTTGAACACGAGACTTAGATTGTTTACACATAATGCATTTATCACAAATTCTTTCCACATCTCGTTTCATATGAGGCCAATAAAAATGTTCTTTTAAAACAAAAAAAGTTTTTTCAACACCAAAATGACCCATTAGACCTCCCCCGTGTGACACCCTAATCAACAACTCACGTAAAAAACATGCAGGTATACATAGCTTATTTTCTCGAAACAGAAAACCATCAACTTTAAAGTATTTACCTACAACATTCTTTTCACATGATTTAAACTCTTCACAAAAATCAAGGTCATTAACATATAATTCGTTCAAAACTAAGCAATTTTGTATCAAGAGTATTTAACAACACATACCTTCTCGAAAGAGCATCAGCAACAACATTCTCCTTACCTTGTTTGTATCGGCTGACGTACGGAAATGTCTCAATGAACTCCATCCACCGCGCATGTTTCTTGTTCAATTTGTGTTGACCCTTCAAGTACTTTAATGACTCATGATCGTTGTGAATCACGAAGTCCTTAGGCCATAGGTAGTGCTGCCATGTTTCCAACACTCGAACCAATGCATACAAGTCCTTATCATAGGTAGGATAGTTCAATGCTGCCCCACTCAACTTCTCGCTAAAATAAGCCACTGGTTTTCCTTCCTGCATCAACACAACTCCAATCCCCAAACCTGAAGTATCACACTCAATTTCAAAAGTTTTAGCAAAGTTAGGTAAAACAAGCGAAGGAGCATTAGTCAATTTTTCTTTAATTAAGTTAAATGCCTTTTCCTGTTCATCACCCCACTTAAAACCTACACTATTCTTGATCACTTCCGTCAATGGTGCGGTGACATCGTTAAAATTTCGTACAAAACATCGGTAGAAACTCGCGAGTCCATGAAATCTACGAACTTGACTCACATTTGTCGAACTCGGCCATTCACGGATTGCACGTATCTTTTTCTCATCAACCTGTACTCCCTGTGAACTAGCAACAAAGCCAAGGAACACAACTTTATCCGTACAAAATGTGCACTTATCTATGCTAGCAAACAACTTTTCCTTCCTAAGAACATCTAAAACAGACTTTAAATGCAATGCATGTTCTCCCAAGTTTTTGCTATATATCAAGATATCATCAAAATACACAACAACAAATTTACCAATGAATGAACGCAAAACATGATTCATCAATCTCATGAAAGTGTTAGGTGTATTAGTTAAACCAAAAGGTAACACTAACCACTCATATAAATTATATTTTGTTTTGAATGCAGTTTTCCATTTGTCGACGCCGGGTTTTCTCGTTCTCTTGGTCTTTTAGTCTTTTCCAATTTTAGCCTTTTTGGTTTAATGATTCTTTGGAAAAGATCGGCATTGATGTCGACGGGGTTTTTTAAAGATTTGTTTTTTATGATGAGCCAATTTAACCAGAGTCGCCAGTTGGTATATTTGAAATGGATGTACCAACTCATCCGAGTTTTCATTTTTTATAAATCGCTGGCTCATATGTGACTCCGAATTAATTGGTCTGCGAATCGAGATTCATAGAGTTCGGGGGCTTGCTTAAGTGAGGGGAAGGTGTTAGGCACCCCTCGACTTCCGTAAAACACGGTTACCGCAATCTTGATGCTTTCCTATCCTTTAATTCATGAAGTGTGTGTGCGTGCGCGTGTGTGTGTGTGCCTATATGAATGTTGTGGTGAGTTTATATGAAAGAATCATTTGGATTTTTAGGGAAAGTCGTGCTTTAACTTGAAAACGCTTCGGAATGTCTTTTCAGCATACACGAGAAAGCTTTATTAGAAATGTTTGATTTTAATTGTCAAAACTGCAAGATTTCCATTAGGTGTCGTTATGGCAAAGGAAGAGTTTTAAACCTTCGTCAAAATAGGAATCGAGATCTATACGTTGCCCTCGTAATTCAAATGATGGGCAATTTCTAGAATCTCTTTAACCCTATGCACAACGGTTTAATAAAACGCCATTTATTTATAAAATCGATTTGTGTGATGTTTTGGAAAACGATTTTTCTTTGCCTTCTCGTTAAAGAGGAATCGACATTCAATTGCACTTCCGATTTTAAGCCTCGTGATGCTAATACCCTACTTTGATTGATTTTATGAAAATCTTATCGTTTGGCTTTGAAATCAATTTCGTGTCATAGATCAAATCAAACATAAAAATGCGTTGGAGTTATTCATGGGCATGTAAGCCATCAAAATAAACCCCAAACGCCTACAATCACAAATTTCACTATTTCGGGGCCTTAAACACGATTCTCGCCTTAGCGTCGTTTTAAGGCCCAACGATTACATATTTACAATGAAAATTACGTCATTTCTACTTCTTACATCAAGATATGTCCATCATCGGATTTGGACCACGGGGTCGCTCTCCTAGGCTCACAACCATAATTTCTCACAAACATCAAGTAGATACAACAACATAACTAACAACGGTTTGTTTAACGCACCACAATGATTCAAAATTTAACAATCTAAATAGATCAATTCCACCTAATGTATTTATCGTCATAAACGAGCAAAACCTCACCCAATGGATATCATCGGATTATTAGGAAGAATTTTGTTCCGATGAAACCCTCTCTAATAATTCCTAATCCATCGTTCCACAATAATTTACGTGAAATCTACATTTAATTCAATCAAGTGATATGATAGAGATTGATATAATAAAAGAGATTTTCACCTTGCAATTGATATCCAAATGGATGTGAACTTGATGTATTTGAATAGAAGGAGAGATATATGTGATACAATCAACTCAAGAGATATTAATCCTCACTTTTTCCTTCCTTTCTCTCCTATTTTGTTGCAAAAATTATGGTGTTTTTCCTCTCTATTTCCGATTTTTTGCTGCTGTTTTCTGCTGGAATTCTCCCTCTTTCAATTTCTTCAACCTCCTGTATGCTGCCCGAAGCTGGGCTTAAATAGGCTGGCCAGAGCCAGCCGCAGATCTATCTGCGGCTGGCCGCAGATGGATCTGCGGCTGGCCAGCTGGCACGCCTCCCATCGCACTCAGCTGGTAGTGCTGATTTCCTGGTTTCCGTGCTGGCGCACCCACTTGGCCGCATATCTATCTGCGGCTGGCGGGCTTGACTTTCTCGATTTTCGTGCCACGCCTCGATTTTCGTGCCGCAACGTCGGTTTTCGTTGACAGGCTCGTGTTCTGCAGTCCGGGAATTTCCGGGAGACGTGCCACCTCATTCGGAAGTGCCTGCTTCGGACGGCTTTATTGTCACGTAAACTTGGGTTGCCCAAAACATTGCGGCGGTGCCGGGCGCTCGCCCTTGTGCCCGCTCCTTTGCTCCCGCAAGCCGGTTCAATTGACGATTTCGCCCTCCTGTCATGGTTAGTAGAAGGAAACGTAAAATTTGGGTGTCTACAGCTGCCCCTCTTTATCATGTTTATGAAATGATAAATGAAATGAATAGGATAAAGAATAGACACTCGATGCATGAATGACAGTGCGTAAGAATGACAGTACATACATGATGCCACACATATAGCTTATGATGCAACATAAGATGTAATGCATGCAAGACATTCGTAAGAGTGTCCATGTATCAACCCCTTGACCGTGTTTGTTAGTCTTTGGGTTCACTCTTTCAATCTATCGTCTCGTTCGGGGCCGGGTATCGTCGCCGGTCACCCATCTCGTAACCCCCGGTTATCGTCGCCGGTTGGTTATCTTGTCGGAGCCGGTTATCGTCGCCGGACATCCATCTCGTGATCGCCGGTTATCGTCGCCGGTCGATCGTCATGTCGGGGCCGGGTATCGTCGCCGGTCACCCATCGCGTAACCCCCGGTTATCGTCGCCGGTTGGTTATCTGGTCGGAGCCGGTTATCGTCGCCGGACATCCATCTCGTGATCGCCGGTTATCGTCGCCGGTCGATCGTCATGTCGGGGCCGGGTATCGTCGCCGGTCGCCCATCTCGTAACCTTTTCACTTCAACACGTCAAATGGCTTCAAGGGAGCAAGTTGGGGCCCACCAAGGCCAGCCGCAGATGGATCTGCGGCCAGCCGCAGATACATCTGCGGCCAAGATCGGGCTTATAAGCGGCCTCCTGCTTCCAGATCTGTCACTTTCAACTTCCAGCTCACACATATTCCTTGCGATTTTTGCTTGTTCGCAAGGGCTTTTCGTCGATTTTTCAACTTTCCTGCAAAAACTGTTCCGGTAGGATTGATCTACACGCTACAGGTAACACTTTGACCGGTCACTTTTCAATTTCGTCAATGTTTTGCTATACATTTGACTATTGGCATGTTTAGAGATAAAATGTATGCTTTACAATGTTATGTAATGTACCATCCTATATACATGCTATATATCAACTATGTGAGTCCTATTTTATGTTCATGAGGCGGTCCCACATATTGTTATTCCTTTTCTGCAATAAAATCATGCATTACATGCTGTAATTACATATATGAACGCAATTTAGATCTGTTTGAGACTTTGATTGATGGAAAACATGTTTGGCTTAGGCCTGGGACGTCCATTTTACAAACGGAACTCTGCCTATTTTTTTTTTTTTTTTTTTTTTTTTTTTTTTTTTTACCATAACCATGCATCATGTTGCATTAATCATATGATGAGGCTAGAAATTTAGAATGTTCATTACATAATTTTAAAAAGGGAACTTACCTTCTTTCTCGCCCGTTCTATTCCAGCTATGGATCGTGATGCGCCCAGTAGCTCCTCCGCCTCTCGGACTTCGGGTGTCCGCCGTCGTAGGGCTGCACCTGCCCCTATTCCCCCTCGTACCCGTCAGGCTCGTCGCTTGGCGGAGTCTGTCATCCGTCCTGATCACCCGGACGTTGAGGAGGTTGCTCCTCCGGAGGTTGCGGTGGAGGAGCCGTCTTCCAGCACATCAGCTCCCCCCACTCATCGCACCCTATCTGGCGCTTCTGTCCAGATACCCGATCTATTGGGTCGGGATCTCAGTCGTCATCCCTCGGCATCTCTTGTGGCTAATGAGGTATCCTCGATTCGGCTTTTCATTTGTTCTTGATTTCTCAATTTCCGGTTTTATCTGGATTGACCCATTGGTGATTTTCACAGGTGCCTGAGTTTACCCAGCCGAGGGGTAACTGGTTCAACATCTACTCCCTTTACGCGGCCCTGCACAGTGATTATCGGGCGATGGTGGACTCTTGGGGCTTTCGACATTTCTTCACTATCATCCCCCGCCAGTGCCCCTGGGGTTACATGAGGGCTTTATCCGAGCGATGGTTCCACCAGACGCAGTCTCTTCATCTCCTCGACTGCGAGGTCGTGTTGACCCCATGGGACTGGAGGTACATTACCGGCATTGAGTTTACCGGGTCCCGCGTCCCCTTGGATCTTGATATCACTCCTGTGGAGGTTCGAGCTTTGCTGGGCTTCGCTGCTGAGGACCGGGTCTTTAAGGCCCGCAGTATCCGATCTGGTGCTTTGGCTGTCGATGCAGTCGGGGGTCTCTATGCGCTGCCTATTCCAGCAGATCAGGGCACCAGGGACATTCTACTACGACGCCTGTTCCTGACCATCATGAGGGGTTGTTTTCTGGGGAACAACTCCTCCACCATTCATTTCAGCGTCGTAGGAGCGGTCAGAGACGTGGACCGCATCGGTGATTATGACTGGGGGTCATTCACCTTTGCCTATTTCCTCCATGGCATGCGTCTACGCTCAGAGGGACAGACTGATGCCTGGCTCGGCTTCTACCATTTTCTATTGGTGAGTCCCCTCCTCCTCTCTCTTACTGTATTTCTTTTCCTTTCATCTCTTTTCTGTATTTGATAGTGACTCATGCCTTGCCTTGTTTCTATTCACAGTTCTGGGCTTACGAGCGGCTGCCATGTCTGAGGCCTATCACTACTCTGGGCCCGGACACTTATCCTCGGGGTCGGCGATGGCATCACAGCACTCTGGAGGAGGTCCCCGTGTCGGGCAGCTTTGCACATTGTCGTATTCAGCTGGAGTTGATCACGGCTGCCGACGTCGTCTGGATTCCCTACCTCTCCGATCATCTGACTGTGGGGTTTGCTGACGGGCATCCTTCCGGCCCGGAGTTCGAGCTTTCCACCCGTCGCCTCACTTTGCAGAGTGTTGGAGGCTGGGTGATGTATCTGGGAGAGCGCGCATTCAGATGCGTCACTGGAGAGATCCGCATCCCGCACTCCCTTTCTTTCACTACTTTCTGGCCGCTGGATTCTCAGCCCTCGGAGATCATGCTCGCCGGGGAGGATGGTCGGATGCTTTCCACGGGTCCCACTACGAGTGATGCATTCCGTACATGGTGGGTGCCCCGTACCATCGGTCCTCAGACTCGGGCCACTTTCTTTCTTGGAGATATGGTTCCAGGCTCGGTGACGATGACCGATTGGGCTGCCTGTGTTCGGACCCCTACCCACGCTGAGCAGATCGCCTCATTGACCCGTCAGGTAGATCAGTTGTCGCTGTTTATTCGGGGGTTGGGCCGGGCCCCGGAGGAGGCTTACACCTACGATCCTGACGGTGCAGGTTATGATGCAGGCCCGAGTTCATCTGATGCCACAGCGCATCCCTACATCCCTGATATGAACTTTGGTCCTCCGAGCTCGACGACTCCAGGGGATCAGTTCGAGGATCCTGCTTTCATAGATGATACTGATTTTATTTAGACCAGGATAGGATAGGGCCTTTTGTATCGGCACCTGCTTAGATTTCTTTTTCATTTATGCACTATGTACTGAACTCATTTATTTATTTACGCACAGTTCTTTTTCATCTCTATGGAATTCACCTGCTTTATTATTAACTGTATGATGCATGCTTTTATTTATGGATAGAGAATGACCCCTGTACAGTCTTTTTGATACTATTTTTTCAGATGTCGTCCTCGGATACTGTGACTCGTTTGGATTCCATTCCTCCCACAGGGTTGGTCGGCAGCCTCTTCCGCTGGTTGGACAGTTTACTGCCGGCAGACAGGATTATCGCAGATGGTCTTTTGGGACATTCTTGGTCCTTACTGGCCTTTCAGGTGCCAGCGGGCTTTGTGGATGGTCTTCTGAGCTATTGGGCCCCTGCTCGTCAGGTGTTTAGGTTAGGGACCGTAGAGCTGACCCCCACCCTTGAGGAGTATGCTCGCTTTACCGGCTTGCCGTTGGACGGCCCTTGTGCTAGGGTCACAGTTGGTTCCATGCGCCGTCAATTCTTGACTTTCACCGGTTTGCGGAGGGCTGTCTTATTACCGGTAATCATATCGGACCATATGGTTCCTCTTCAATTCTTGATTGACCGATTTGGCTCACCTGACAGTTTCCGTATTTTCCTCGGTGATTTTTCCGTGTCCGAGGAGCGTTGGGATGCCTTGAGAGTGGGCGTTCTGATGGCCTGTGTCATCTCAGTTTTGTATTTGCCTGCAGGATCCGATCATTTGGACATGCGGATTGTTGCGGCTGTTAGGGCCCTTCAGGAGGATCACACCATTCTCCCCATGATATTGGCGGATACCTATATGTCGGCCACATATTGCCAGTCCTTCCGAGGGAGATTCTTCCGAGGGAGTTCGACCTTATTGTATATGTGGTTCATGAGTCATCTTAGTCCCATCGGCCATTTCCGTCGCCAAGGGTTTTGCTTCAGCCATGACATAACCACGCAGTTTTCGCTTCGTCCTGCGAGTTGTACTGATGTGGCCTCCTGGACATCATTTTTGTCTATCATTGAGGACCCCTTTCATCTATTGGTTTACTCGGGCTATTGCTCCTTCATGAGCTTCTTGACTCATGTGCCTGGCATGGATTTCATTCCCATTGCTGGGTTAAGGGGCGTGACGACCTATCATCCCCTGGCGGTTATGGGGCAGTTTGATCAGACATAGGATTTACACCCCTTTGCGGGTGCAGCCGCGTACCGATTCCTTATATCATCCTGTACAGAGAGAGATCTATTGCAGGTATACGAGCTTTGGGATCGCAGGATCTTTGCCGAATATAGTGCGAGCTGTCACATCCAGACATTTGCCTACGTACAGTGGTTGCGTGGAGACCTGGATTCGGCTAGTTTGAGTCGGACTGGGGCCTCTGATGACTCTGGAGTGATTTTCACAGAAGATACCACAGGCCACTCCATTTCAGCCGATTCTGCCCCGAGTCGGGTCGCTGAGGATTCCCGACTCCGCCTGGCCCTGATTACTACTGAAGCCGAGAGGGATGCTGCCCTTGCCGAGAGAGATGAGGCCATTCGGGCTAGAGATGCTGCCATTGCTGATAGAGAGGCCATTGTATTTCAGACCAGGGCAGTGGTAGATGCTCATTTTGGGACTGTCAGCCGAGCTACTGCTTTACTGAATCGTATTGATATGATGGGGCAGCAGATTGCAGGAGATGCTGATGCTTCAGATCTATCCACCACCCTGTCCATCCTGCTCCGGCTAGTTTCAGATTTGTAGATTATTTTATTTCCTGCATAGACTATGTTGGTTTCATCAGTTATTGAAAGAGAAATCTTGTAATAAAACGACTTATATATATAGACATGCATTTAAATTTAGCCATTTTCCCCTTTTGTCGTATCATTGCCCTCCATTGGATCATCATTTTATCCAACTGACCATGATTTTGACATTTCGCCTTCTTTCTTTCCTCAAGACTTGATGGAGATTTGACAGATATTGCCGCACACCTTTTGATTTCGTCGGATTGAATCTCAGATTTTGGATAACTGTTTGGGTTGGATCAGGGTATGTATTCTGGGATGAAACTGGTTAGGCAGTTGGTTTCGGGAAGGTTTTGAGGGTGTAGGAAGGTTTTATCTGGCTATCGAAAATTGGTTTTGGTTAGGGAAAGGATTATTTTTTTTAAAGGATCGGACCGCGCCATGATGGCTGCCTACGTACCCCCACAAGCTGGGAGATCAGGTCCTACGTAGTTCGCTCCCAAAGGAAAAAAGAACTGATGATTTAAGCGTAGAACCGCTTCACCGAGTCAGAATTGAGGGGTTGTGGAAATACCTCACCATCCATTTCTTGCAATATGAGGGCTCCTCCGGATAGCACTTTCTTAATCACGAATGGTCCTTCCCAATTCGGGGCAAACTTCCCCTTGGCTTCGTCCTGACAAGACATGACTCTCTTTAGCACCAGGTCATTCTCCTTGAATTTCCGAGGCCTGATCCTTTTGTCGTATGATCGGGAGATCCTCTGTTGATATAGCTGGTCGTGCCAAACAGCAGCCACCCTCCTCTCATCAATTAGGGCCAATTGGTCGTATCGACTTTGCATCCAATCCTCCTCGCTTATCTGAGCATCGATCACTATTCTGAGGGACGCCATCTCAACTTCAACTGGCAGGACAGCCTCCATTCCATATACCAAGGCGTAAGGGGTTGCCCCTGTGGAAGTACGCGTTGACGTTCGATAGGCCAGCAAGGTGAGGGGTAACAGATCTGGCCATCCCCGATGATTAGCAGACATTTTTGCCATGATCTTCTTGATGTTCTTATTGGCAGCCTCCACTGCCCCATTCATTTTGGGACGGTAAATGACGGAATTGAGATGCTTAATCTTGAACTGGTCACACAGTCCCTTCATGAGGGCGTTGTTTAAATTCTTGGCATTGTCGGAGACCACAACCTCAGGTTGCCCATATCGGCAAATGACATTATTCCTGATGAAGCTGACGATGACCTCCTGAGTTACTTTAGGGAAAGAAGCGCTGCCTCTACCCATTTGGTGAAATAATCGATCATGACGAAAATGAACCGGTGCCCGTTGCTCGCTTTGGGCTCTATTGGTCCGATTACATCCATTCCCCACATTGAAAATGGCCATGGGGAGGTCATACAGTGCAGTTCATTGGGAGGTGTATGGATCACATTACCGTGCGCCTGGCATTGATAACACCGTTTGACATGATCATCGCAATCGGCCTTCAGCGTTAACCAATAATACCCTGTCCTCAAGATCTTTTTGGCAAGCATCGGTCCACTCATATGGGGCCCACACACTCCACCATGTATTTCAGTCATAATCTTTCGGGCCTGTGTTTCATCTACGCATTGCAACAGTCCCAACCCGGCATCCCTTTTGTAAAGTGAATCGCCACTCAGGTAAAACTTCATCGCCATCTTTTGAATTCTCATCCTTTCAGTCCGATTTGCCTGATCGGGAAGGGATCTGTCTCTCAGATATTCCCTTATGTCGTGATACCAGGGCTGCCTCGTCAACACCACCTCGTTTGATAACACTGCCACACTTTCCTCATATGCCGGGGCATTCTGTACAGTGATCTCAATCTGTGGACTGTCCCTACTCTTGATCACGTGGATTAAGGAAGCCAAAGTCGCCAATGCATCGGCAAAATCATTTCGTCCCCGAGGAATATGGCGGAAGGCGATATCTTCGAACTCTTGCATAAGCTGGGTGACACAACGATGGTATGGAAGTAACCGAAGCTCCTTAGTGTTGTATACCCCGATTGCTTGTCTGATTACCAATTCTGAATCCCCGAACACCGCTAGTCTTTTTACTCCCATGTCACGGGCCAATCGGAGTCCCAAGATACACCCCTCGTATTCAGCGGTGTTGTTCGAATTGCTGAAACGAAGTTTAGTGGCCACGGGGTATTGTTCTCCGGTGATAGAGACTAGGACCGCTCCGGCTCCTGCCCCCTCGGCATTCATGGCACCATCAAAATACAGCTTCCAGAATTGTCCCTCGTCATCACATTTTTCGTGCGATACCCAAAATATATCCTCGCCTGGAAGAGGAGTTTCTAAAGGCTCCGTCCCTCCTGACGGGGTTTCTGCCAACTGATCTGCAATTCCCTGCCCTTTCATGGCCTTCTGGGTCACGTACACCATGTCAAACTGTTGTAAGATTAACTGCCATCTGGATAATCGACAATTCAGCATGGGCCTTTCAAAAATATATTTTAGGGGATCCATTCTTGATATCAGGTACGTTGTATGCCCATGGAGGTAGTGCTGTAATCTCCCTGCGGCCCAGGCCAGAGCACAACAAGTCTTCTCGATGGGAGTGTAATTCTGCTCACATTGGCTAAATCTTTTGCTGAGGTAATAGATGGCCTGCTCTTTACCCGCCTCATTTTTCTGTCCCAACATACATCCCATCGCGATGGTGTTGACGGATATATACATAAACAAAGGGATCCCATCCTTCGGGGGTACCAGCACTGGTGCCTCCGTCAGTTGTTTCTTAATGATCTGAAAAGCCCTCTGACACTGCTCATTCCATTCTTGGGAAGCACCCTTTCTTAACAATTTAAAAATCGGCTCACATGTAGTCGTCAAGTGAGATATAAAACGGCTGATGAAGTTTATTCTCCCCAGGAATCCCCTTATCTCCTTCTCTGTGCGAGGTGCTGGCATATCCACAATGGCCTTAATCTTTGCTGGGTCCAACTCAATGCCCCGATCACTAACCAGGAAACCCAAGAGCTTGCCCGATTGTACTCCGAAAGCACACTTGGCTGGATTGAGTTTCAAATTATACTTCCTGAGCCGATCGAATAGCTTTTTGAGATGAGTTATATGATCGGACTCTATCTTCGATTTCACAATAATGTCGTCCACGTAGACCTCTATCTCCTTGTGCATCATATCGTGGAACAAGGCCATCATGGCTCTCTGATAAGTAGCCCCCGCGTTTGTGAGGCCAAAAGCCAGTCGTCTATAGCAGAAAGTGCCCCAGGGGGTGATGAATGCGGTCTTTTCCCGATCTTCCTCCGCCACCATTATCTGATGATATCCTGCGAAGCAATCCACAAAAGAGTACATTTCGTACTGGGCTGTGTTATCCACCAGGATGTGTATGAAAGGCACCGGGAAGTTGTCCTTGAGATTGGCCTTGTTTAGATCTCTGTAGTCTACACATACCCTCACCTTTCCTCCAGGCTTAGCTACCGGGACCACATTGGATAACCATTCAGGATAAGTGGATACCATAATGATTCCCGCCCTGAACTGTTTGATGATCTCTTCCTTCACTTTTAAGCTCCACTCAGGTTTCAACTTTCTTAGTTTCTGCTTGACAGGCCTGAAACCCTCCTTGATGGGTAACCGGTGCACCACAATGTCGGTGGACAATCCGATCATATCCTCGTGCGACCAGGCAAAGACATCCTCATATTGGCTTAGTAACTCAATTATTTCTGCTTTTTGGCTGGGGGTAAGGTCTGTCCCTATCTTGAGTTCTTTTGGATTGTCAGGGGTTCCGATATCTATAGTGATGGTTTGGTCCAAATTGGGTTTGGGTTTATCTTCGACCCATCCTTTGATCTCATCAGGTGCGTCGTCGTAATCTGTCTCGTCTTGCTCAATGCCCATCAAATCGAAATCCAGCTCAATGTCAAAATCATAATCACCATTCAAATTTGAAAGATCGTTTGTTAGGCAAGGAATACTCAAATTGGTACACCTGACATAAAACAAAGTACTTGTCATATATAAATCATTTTTCACGACGATCGCAATTTCAAATAACACGAAGAAAGAAACGACACAATTATGCAGAAATAAAACAACAACAAAATAAAACTTCTTCATTCCCCTATCCTCTAGGGTTAACCACCCTGACGTCGAGCTTTACCCCTGTTTGGATATCACTGGTTTCCGGGTCCAATTATCGATAGTCAGGTCAGATGAAATGCGCTGGATAAAGGAGGGCCTCACATCGGACACCTCCCCGATGATTACGGATACGTCACCCGAGTCCTTCTCCATATCTTCTCCAGGAATAATCAGCCCTGCCCAATCGATGACAGGTACAACTTGTTGGGCTCCCGGTGGTGTGATAACATTCGTCCCCTCCTTACTGCTTGTTGATTGTCCGGGGATATAGCATTTGGTTTCGAACTCTTTTGCGACCTCCCGCAGGAAACTTTCCCTCCGGGCCGACTCATTACATGTGGGGGTTAACTCTTCATTCCCTGCCCCAATCACAGGTCCGCTGATCCCCTGCTTATTGTCGACTTTGGTCACTGGACTGCCAACTAGTCGAATCGGAGTCGCACCCTGACGGTGTCCCCGTACTGCGCCCACATGGTATCCCAATCCTGCTTTGCCTATCTGCTGTGGTAGGTGGATGGGCTCGGTGATTCCCTGACTGCTTTTCCCTAGTCCCTGTCCAGGTTGGAAGTTCATTTTAATCATTTCCCTCGCCACAAAGGTGAGTTCCGGAGAGACCTTTGGTTTCACAGCTGGAGCCCCCAGGCATCTATAATGGGGAGTGCTAATCTCTAGTGCTTGAAAGCTGGCAGGCGCCGCTGTCTCATCCACATTGATTACTGGTAGGCCACTCCTGGGAGGAGAAGGGTCATCGCATTCGGCCGAGATTGTTACCAGATTCCCATCGATGATCAACTTGATTTGTTGGTGGAGCGTGGAAGGAACCGCCCCGGCCATGTGTATCCACGGCCTCCCTAACAGCAGGTTGTAGCTTGCCGTAATATCTAGGACTTGGAAGGATATATCAAAAGTACAGGGCCCTATCTCCACTGGCAATTCTATCTCTCCGATGGTATCCCTCCGGGATCCGTCAAAAGCCCGAACCACCACATGACTGGCCCGTAGGCGCTTGAGACTGATGTTCATTTTCTTCAGAGTGCTGAGAGGACATATATTCAATGCCGATCCCCCGTCGATCAGCACCCCATTCATGACATATCCTGAGGAGATTACCGCGATGTGTAGCGGTTTTCGGTGCCCCCTTCCCTCTTTGGGAATGTCCTCCTCCGTAAAGGATATTGCATCGGTTTCCAATAAGTGGCCTATCAGCTGGCCGAAACCCTCCTCACTAATTTCTTTGGACACAAATGCCTCCTCCAGAACCTTCATCATGGTTTTGCAATGCTCATTGGATGACAACACCAAGTCCATGACTGATGTTAGGGTTGATTCCTCACTTAAAATCTGGATCCCCCTCGTTTCTGGGTGATCCATCCTTTTCAAAAACTCTATGGCCCTTTCCTCGGAAACCTCTTCATTTTTTCTCTTTTGGCTCTCAAGGACTCGCCCGGGAAGATATAAGGGGTTCCCCTTGGTTGTCACGGAAGCACAACTGGCCGCTTCCTCTGGTATTCCCCCATAATTCCAGGGTACAGTCTTCAGACTACTGATAGGGAGTTGCGGCCTTGCTGCAAGTATGATGGGCCTCGGGGCTGTCAACTTGACAGGTCTTTCCATGCCATTTGTACTTATCCCTATCAACCTGATGGGCGCTCCCCGTGCACTCCCATGATCATGTATCACGTTGATCAATTCCTCAATTTTCTGCACATAGTTCAACCTTGGCGGCCCCCCAGCCTCACTTGCCTCCGTCACATTAACTCCCCCTCCATCATGTCTTGGCAGGGGATTTGCTTTAACATTCGGGGAGTCCGGTTGTTCCACCACAATTTCCCCACTGTCTATCATGTTTTGGATTCGATGCTTCAACGTCCAGCAATCTTGTGTATCATGGCCAGGGGAACTGGAGTGGTATGCACATCGTTTGCTCGGGTCAAATCTTCTACCCTTTGGGTCACTCGGTGGTGCCAAACCAACAATCTTCTTTTGGGCTACTAATACCGCTAGTACCCGTTCAAGCGGCTCCCCGAGCGGGGTGAACACTCGGTTTTGCGAGGCCTCATATCTTCTTCGCCCCTCTGTCCTTTGATCTGTGAAGTTTGGCTGACGGGATGGCCCTCCCCGCTGTACCTGAACCGGAAGATGGCTTTCTGTTTTTCTGGATGACCCCTGTAAGATGAGGGAAACATCCTCTTCCTTCTTCTTTTGGACCCTCCGGGAAGTGCTGCCATAGTTTCCATTCTGTATTTGCTCGGCAGCAGTTTCTAAAGCAGTAAGATCCCGGATTTTACCCGATTTCAACCCCATGTCAACCATCTCTCCATGTTTAATCATTTCAGCAAAAGGTCTTCCAATCCCCGAGATGACCCTCTCATAATACGGTGCCTCCTGAATGTCTACAAAGGTCATTACCATCTCTGATTCGCTCATCGGGGGGGTTACCTGTGCGGCCATGCCCCTCCATCTTTGCGCATATTCCCTGAAGGATTCCCTAGGCTGTTTTTTAACCTTTGTCATTTGGTACCTGTCAAGAGCCATCTGGGCCTGAAAGCTGTATTGGGTTAAGAAAGTATGGGCCAATTCCTCCCAGTTGTGGATTCGGGCGTTGTCGAGGCGAGCATACCAGATTCTTGCCTCCCCTGTTAAGCTTTTCTGGAATAGTTGCATTCTTAACCCCTCGTCTTCGGCATAAGACCCGAGCTCTCCAATGTATATTTTCAAGTGTGTATAGGGGTCTCCCTTTCCATTGTACTTTTCAAACTCGGGGACCTTGAACTTTTCGGGATATCTGGCTCCGGGGAAAACACATAGATCCGAATAGTTAACCCTGCCCAAGGAACCTATGCCCCTTAGAGATTGGATGGTCTCCTCCATGTGTTTCATTTTTCTCCGAAGGTCGTCATTGTCCCCTTCTTCTGGGATAGTAATCACTGTCCTGCTATGTATGGGAGCGGCCTTCGGGATGACTGGTTCGTCCTTGAGTCGGGGTTGGTCCTCCTTAAGCAAGTTTGTACCACTTTTAGGAGGATTCTGATCATCCCCTGGTGGTGGAATATTATGCGATCCCTGGTTTACCGGATCCTGTCTGATTAAGAACTGTTCCTTTAACATCGTGGCCATTTCCATCATCTGTCTTTTAAAATCATCAAACTCTTCCCGAGATATGGAACTATGATTAGGAATATCAGCCATTTCAGATGTAGAATTTTGGGCTTTCTTAGACTGCGAACGGGTTTGAGGAGCAATCCTACAGAGACAACGGTTCGAAGTTTAGTCCCGGGGAAATGAAAACATGGATGCATGCTAAAACTGTAAAAAAATTTTGTGTGTTTTTTGGGTTTTTTAATCTTTCCCTGTAAAACAGAAAGTTAGTAGTCCTTTAGTGCCATAACCAATGCCAAACATGCTTTATTATGCTCCCCCAACTATTCCCTGCAATTCACAGCGGTTAGTAATCTCTTTCGACACAGAAAAAGGGATGTATGAATATTGAATGAGATCATGACATTTTAGACATATAAACGTAAAAAGGCATGAAGAGACTTTTCCTGCGTTGGGTTAATCTGAGGCTGACCTACCCTAGGGTTACTCTCGCGGGCTTTTCGGCATGAAGGTTCCCAAATCTTCGCAATCTACTCGTTTGAGCCCTTTCGATTGGAGCGGATTTGAGTGGTGCGTTTCCTGAGCCATCTCCGGGGAGCAGCCCCATCGAGTCCAGTAATAAGCAACCGACGGGTTCGCCTCAGGAGGAGGTACTCTCTCAACATACATTCACATTCATCGTCCTCACCGTATGCAAATGATTACTTTGAAGTAAAGCAAACCCATTCAATCATTCATTCATTGGACAACAACACACATTCGCACAACAAAAGTAAAAAATCAAAATATCGCACACACACACATTTTATGAATTTTAAAGGATAGGACAGCATCAAGATTTGAACGCGGCTTAAGCCCTCTAATGTCCCCAGCAAAGTCGCCAGCTGTCGACGCCGGGTTTTCTCGTTCTCTTGGTCTTTTAGTCTTTTCCAATTTTAGCCTTTTTGGTTTAATGATTCTTTGGAAAAGATCGGCATTGATGTCGACGGGGTTTTTTAAAGATTTGTTTTTTATGATGAGCCAATTTAACCAGAGTCGCCAGTTGGTATATTTGAAATGGATGTACCAACTCATCCGAGTTTTCATTTTTTATAAATCGCTGGCTCATATGTGACTCCGAATTAATTGGTCTGCGAATCGAGATTCATAGAGTTCGGGGGCTTGCTTAAGTGAGGGGAAGGTGTTAGGCACCCCTCGACTTCCGTAAAACACGGTTACCGCAATCTTGATGCTTTCCTATCCTTTAATTCATGAAGTGTGTGTGCGTGCGTGTGTGTGTGTGTGCCTATATGAATGTTGTGGTGAGTTTATATGAAAGAATCATTTGGATTTTTAGGGAAAGTCGTGCTTTAACTTGAAAACGCTTCGGAATGTCTTTTCAGCATACACGAGAAAGCTTTATTAGAAATGTTTGATTTTAATTGTCAAAACTGCAAGATTTCCATTAGGTGTCGTTATGGCAAAGGAAGAGTTTTTAAACCTTCGTCAAAATAGGAATCGAGATCTATACGTTGCCCTCGTAATTCAAATGATGGGCAATTTCTAGAATCTCTTTAACCCTATGCACAACGGTTTAATAAAACGCCATTTATTTATAAAATCGATTTGTGTGATGTTTTGGAAAACGATTTTTCTTTGCCTTCTCGTTAAAGAGGAATCGACATTCAATTGCACTTCCGATTTTAAGCCTCGTGATGCTAATACCCTACTTTGATTGATTTTATGAAAATCTTATCGTTTGGCTTTGAAATCAATTTCGTGTCATAGATCAAATCAAACATAAAAATGCGTTGGAGTTATTCATGGGCATGTAAGCCATCAAAATAAACCCCAAACGCCTACAATCACAAATTTCACTATTTCGGGGCCTTAAACACGATTCTCGCCTTAGCGTCGTTTTAAGGCCCAACGATTACATATTTACAATGAAAATTACGTCATTTCTACTTCTTACATCAAGATATGTCCATCATCGGATTTGGACCACGGGGTCGCTCTCCTAGGCTCACAACCATAATTTCTCACAAACATCAAGTAGATACAACAACATAACTAACAACGGTTTGTTTAACGCACCACAATGATTCAAAATTTAACAATCTAAATAGATCAATTCCACCTAATGTATTTATCGTCATAAACGAGCAAAACCTCACCCAATGGATATCATCGGATTATTAGGAAGAATTTTGTTCCGATGAAACCCTCTCTAATAATTCCTAATCCATCGTTCCACAATAATTTACGTGAAATCTACATTTAATTCAATCAAGTGATATGATAGAGATTGATATAATAAAAGAGATTTTCACCTTGCAATTGATATCCAAATGGATGTGAACTTGATGTATTTGAATAGAAGGAGAGATATATGTGATACAATCAACTCAAGAGATATTAATCCTCACTTTTTCCTTCCTTTCTCTCCTATTTTGTTGCAAAAATTATGGTGTTTTTCCTCTCTATTTCCGATTTTTTGCTGCTGTTTTCTGCTGGAATTCTCCCTCTTTCAATTTCTTCAACCTCCTGTATGCTGCCCGAAGCTGGGCTTAAATAGGCTGGCCAGAGCCAGCCGCAGATCTATCTGCGGCTGGCCGCAGATGGATCTGCGGCTGGCCAGCTGGCACGCCTCCCATCGCACTCAGCTGGTAGTGCTGATTTCCTGGTTTCCGTGCTGGCGCACCCACTTGGCCGCAGATCTATCCGCGGCTGGCGGGCTTGACTTTCTCGATTTTCGTGCCACGCCTCGATTTTTGTGCCGCAACGTCGGTTTTCGTTGACAGGCTCGTGTTCTGCAGTCCGGGAATTTCCGGGAGACGTGCCACCTCATTCGGAAGTGCCTGCTTCGGACGGCTTTATTGTCACGTAAACTTGGGTTGCCCAAAACATTGCGGCGGTGCCGGGCGCTCGCCCTTGTGCCCGCTCCTTTGCTCCCGCAAGCCGGTTCAATTGACGATTTCGCCCTCCTGTCATGGTTAGTAGAAGGAAACGCAAAATTTGGGTGTCTACACCATTCATCACCCTCATGCATTCTAATTTGATGATACCCACTTTTTAAATTAATTTTAGAAAATATACATGACCCATGCAATTCATCTAACATGTCATCTAAACGAGGAATTGGATGTCGATATTTTACAGTAATATTATTTACCGCTCGACAATCGATACACATCCGCCATTTCCCATCCTTCTTTGGCCCTAAAATCACTAGAATTGCACACGGACTCATGCTTTCCCTCACGAACCCTTTCTCCATTAACTCGCCCACTTGTCGTTGTAACTATAACGACCCCAAAATTCATACAATTCAACTTTCAACATCGGTCGTTATCAATACATCCTCATTCTGACTTTACAACATTATTCAATGTTAAACTTAATAAAAATGCGGAATAATTCAAACTTTTCTATTACAAATCTTGCTCGATCCCAAAATTCTCAACCTTTACATCTAAATATCTTAGAATCATATTAATATCATGATTCACCTTGTCGAACTTATTATAAAAATTTACACCTCAATACAAACTTTACAACTTAACGTAAATACATTTATCAAAATATTAACATAATTCAGGTAATAAATTTTAACTAAAACATTTAATCTCCATGCATCACTTTGATCCACGTCATTGGATAGCACATAACGTTACCTTGTATCTTTAACCTGCAAAAGTGGTTATTTGCAAGAATGAGCTCGACAGCTCAGCAAAATCTAATAGTTTTCATGCATCACGTAGCACATAAACAACATGCTCAGTTTATACAATCATAAACATTATAATTCTAGCATATCATACATGTTGTACATCAGTTACCAAGTAATAATTGAGTTCCATAAGTCAATCAACATTCTAACTCAACGAACGTAGTCATAAATTGACTTTGTCGTTTCGCACATACAACATATAGAATTCATCATGCTTTTGCGTTATAGGTTTAAAACAATCAATCATTTAGTTCACATAACAAATAGGAACTGAAAGACTTGCCTGGTTCGTAGATTACCGATTACCATAATTAGCTTATACTTATCTGCACTTCACGTATCCTACACAATATATAATCATGCACAACATTTATTAGTCACATAGCAACACTTAGTATTAACTCTACTTTACATTTCATAATCCTTCATTTTATTCTCCATGCAATTCTCAACTTATAAATTAAGTCCTCCTCATAAAACCCTTCATTTTATTACGTTCCACTTTAATCGACACTTAACATTTAGTTAAGTCTTAAACTTTTCTTTACATAAGATGTATAATGTTTATAAGTAAATCTTTGGCTTATTACAACACTATTGTCACTTCAGGATTCACTCTCATCCAATCTCATTTTAATATCTCAATTATCATCTGATATTTAATGGGTAATTGCTTATAATCCATCATAGTATTTTATTATTCATTTAATACATTAATCTAAGCTTTAAACATGTACATGACAACATAACATGAGCACAAGAAAATAAGAAAAAATTTCATTTCCTGTTCCTCCGCCGGGGCGGTAGAATCCTTCACAAACCAGCGCCGGGGCAGTAAACGTTACACAATTATACCGCCGGGGCGACGAGACCGCTGGGGCGACACTTTCAGTGCAATTTCACTGCCGGGGCGGTGATCCTGAAACTCGACTTCTGCAGTTCGCGATTTGCACAGTTCCAAAGCCAAAAATACCAAATTTCTTCATTTTAACAACAAATTAAAATTACCCAATCACTATAACTCATATATGTGAAAGTAGTATGCACACAAGCCAATCACATTTTATATGATGTAGCATATACTTTGTAGTCTTATTCATTTATTAATAAAAGAATTGATTTTCTTAAAAGGCATTTTACATTATGTACATAGTGCTGTTATATTAAATGTGATAAACCCATTGTTTTGAGCAATGCTTTTAGAATCATGATGGTGATCATGCTAATGAGATCTAAATTCTAGATAGCTCACAAACTAAAATTATTCCTAATCGTTGGATTACTAAAAAGGAGATTAGTGAATCCGGATAGATTAGTACATACGTTGCTTGCTCTTAGGAAGAGGATGATTGATCTCATAATCATTTATGTGGAGATACTAAAGCAAGTATGTAGGTGCTTATTAGAGAATAAGTACACTGAACGTGGCTCGCTAAGGAATACCTAATGGAGTTTTACTCGCCTGTCAATAGGAATTCCTCTAGTGATAGTAGTACAAGTGATCCTTGGACTTGAGATTATCATAGTATCTTGTGTATGATGAGTTATACTTTGACATATTCCTTAAGACCTTTAGGGTATATCAAAGGGTATCATTGGGTATAATAAGTTGTACATGGAGATAGGTGAATGATCAACAAAGAATCTACCACGTCTAGTAAAAGATGTGAATGTCCTATGTGATTCGATAAATGACAACTCAGTAGTCCTTGGCCAAGGCAGAATGAAATTAGAAAGGAGTTTCTAATTTGCATTATTTAGAGTTGTGCATTTGGGAATCGAAATACATATAATTAAATCAAATAAGACTTGACAGTAATTCCAAGTCTTATATTTAATTGGGATATTGTATGGTAGAAGGATTGAATTGTACGGTAACTATGCACTGAAAGGTTATTTTGTGAATAATGTTGAAATCTATATTATCTGGAAAGTCGTTGATCGCTAAGGGGGCTTACCCTTATTGTAGAATAAATATTATTTATTTAAATGAATTAAATAGTTTAATTTATTTATTTAAATATAATTAGAATTGTTTTAATTGATTTATTCACAACCGGTTTAATATGGAGAACCTAAAGGGTCACACCGCAAAAGAAAAATATTTATTTAAGAAGTAAATGGCATAATTGTGATAATAAGTTAAGTGTATTTAATTTAATCTATGGAGATAGAATAAATTAAATAGCTTAATATTTATTATTTAATATTTTGGAAATATTAAATATAAATTAATAAGAGGAGTCTTATTATTATTATTACTATTACTATTATTTAATTCCTAATAGGGATTGGGAATTAATTAATAGAAGTACTCTCCCATGAATTCCTAATTGGATTAGGAGCATAATTAATTAAAGGAGTTTAATTATAATAGAAACCTTAATCCTAAATAGTTTAGGGAAGGGTTATTCCTACATCTATAAATAAGAGGAGTCTTATCATAGATTAGGGTTACACACTCTTGCATTAGATTGTGGAGAGTACTTGCAATTTCTATAGAGATAGAAACTAGGGTTTTGCCAATACCCAACTTCTTGAATACATATTCTTCCTTGGTGGATCACCTCTAGAGGCCAAACACTTGGGTGGATAACGTTGATCAAAGGAAGGAATCTCATCGGTGGAATTCGAGGAGAACACGAAGGACTAGGAGTTGAACTTGTACCCGAGGAAGCTTTGATCTACGAGGGTATAATTCTTATTCTCTTTCTCTTTCGTTTATATCGTTAATTGAGCACATAGATTGATCATGGTGATGGTTTATATTAAAAATTTTAAAATCCGTTTTATTACGCTTCCGCCCTATTTATGTAATTTGATTGCATGCTTGCGTTATATACAAACCTAATAACATGATCATTACCCAAACCTTCTAGCACGATTCAAACATCTTAAACCTCCAATTTAAAGGCTTAAAAATCACAATTTATACTAGTTTTTCATATTTCACAACTTTTAGCGTAATCAACCGCTACGGATTCGTTTCGCAACCAAATTGGTCCGTTCAAACTTCCGTTGTTTTCGTTTTTCAACGCATAACAACAATCCATTATCAATTTACAGTTAAATACATGATTGAATCATCAATTTTTAACCCAAAGTAGACCAAAACATATATATTCCTCAAGAACATAAATTCCCAATTTAAAACTTGTTTTACAACAATCTAATTTCTGGAAATCGTTTGTAACTTACATACAATGAATTATAAACACCTTTCAACATACATATATAACAATCATTCACAAATTCATCAATTAAAACCCTAATTTTACAAAACTCTAGAACACAAAAAGTTAAGAGCAAAAGGGTTAAATTATTACCTTAAATCCTTGTTTAGGCTTATATAGATGATAAGAAGATGATTGGAATTGCTCTAAGAACCTCCTTTCTTCTTTCAATTTTCACAGAGAATTTCTCCTCTTCTCTCAACACACTGTGTTACAAGCTTTGGTCATATAAAACACGTAAAAAAAACTGATATGTGGGTTATCAGTTAAACAAAACCAAAAGGTTTTGTCAGTTTAGTAAACCAAAGGCCACAAGGCCATGTTTGGTAAAACCAACTTAACAATTACTAAATATTTTTTTTTATATTCTCTTATTATAAAGTCACATGTCACACTTTAATTTAATTAAACTTATTATATAATTAAATCTAATTAAACTTATTAATAATTTCAATTAAAACTTTAATGACCAAATTGTAATTCAATTTAGCCAAACTATAGTTTTATTAAATAAAACATTTTATTCAATAAACCATTAATCTTCTAATTTAATTATTTAATTAAATTATAATATTCTCATCACATTAGCGTACTAAAATACGCACCAACACATCACACACAAATATATTCACATCAATTCACTATTTTAATTAAGTGAATCACTCATATTCTTATGAAATTTAATTCACAATAATTTCCATTGTCCGCAGGATATAACAATCAAATTATATTATTTCCCAATATAATTTTAACTTAATTAAATTAACTAATATTATTCAACTAATTTCCTTCTCATGAAAATTTCATTTAATGTTTTCAATGGTTTAATTAATTATTAAACCATTTCTTCCCTATTACATGAATATATAATTTCTTTCACACCGAACCATATATTTCACAATATGAAACATATATATATACACATATTCAAACCCAAAACGTCTCGTAATAAGAATTTTATTTATTAAATTCTTATTTAATAATTTCTAAAAATCCGGGTTGTCACGTCCTCCCCTCCTTATAAGTATTCCGTCCTCGGAATCAACGAAAACCTCCCTTACTCAATTTTCAATAAATCTCTTTCACAATTATTGATGAATAACTTAAGGTATTACCTTAGTGTAGGTTTTATTTCACCACCTTCACTTAAACTCGGAACACTTCGAGTATTATATATTCCTTGGCCCTTTAACGCATTCATTGCATATCATACCCGTTGTAATCATTTAATATCCTGATTTAGCATCGTATAAATATTCAGGATATCACATTCACCCCTTCTTCTAAGAATTTCGTCCTCGAAATTTTGATTTACTAATATTCGTTCCTTTCAGCTATCAAAATGGACTTTATGTTAATCTCTACTTATTCATTGGGTTCTACAATCAAGTTCTTTCTCTTAGGATCTTTCTAAGATCATCGCATTCTTCATATCTTCCTCTTTTAAAAATTTCTCATCATTACTCATCATCAGCTAAATTTATCTCTTCCCTTTCTGGAATTTCATTCCTTTCTTGGATTTATTATAGTTTGTTTAACTTACTCATCACCACATGCCGCATTCTACAACTTATCCCTTTCTAAGGAATATCTTCCTTTCCACTTCCACCTTTCAAAAGAATAAGAATCTTCCACAATTGTTCAATAATTGGGAAACAGTATGAATAACTCAGGAATTTAAAAGAATCATTCAAAAACTTTCAATATTATGCTGAGGAGTCGTAAAGACTTGAACCTTGTCCTAGGTTAATAGATATTTCTACTGTAACCTTTAACAGTCAAAAGACTATGGACCATCTCTTCTCGTACTCCAGGTGATCAACCCTTCATACTATGTATTGTGCACATACATATTAACGCTATTGCGTAGCCCCCATTACAGGGTTGGTTCACCTCATACTTAATACAAATTTCGTACCAGAATAAACTGGTTTGGCACAAAATCTCAAAGAACTCTTGAACTTCATAAACACCTTTCAACAGTCGTCTAACCGAATCAATTAGCATAGACCTTGAACAATAATTCGGACATTAGTCAAAACATTTTTAGCCAACTCAATTGGCATATTTTTCATAACTTAATAGAAAAATAAGATTCTTTTATAACGTCATGATACCGTACCGTCTTAATAGTACGTTGAGGATGCCGTCATTTTAGGACTTTGTCATACTACATCATACCATAGTGGGCTGACGATCTTTCGATCACATCCAACATTAGGTTCAATTGCATTGATGACTCCATCGTTCAAAATACATTTTGATAATTTCAAATCATTTTTGTCTAGCTGAAACAATTAGCATAGACATACGAATAATAACACCTTTTTAAAACTTATTAGTTCAAACATTGACCCAATATATTTTTGAGAACACAAAATTGCGAATATCAGCACGATGTCAATAAATTTCGAAAATCTAGCATAGCTAGAAGATTTGGAATATCCATTTCTCTCCATCAACTTCAATCTTTACTCCATTGCTTCATTTTTCAATCATTCTATCATTCTTCAATATCATCAATGCTCTCTATACCATAACTTTTCTATACCCAATATAGTTCATAAAACTTACCCCACTTCGGAAGTTCAGGAACTTACCACAATCATATGGTTTTAGGAACTTATCCTAGTCAGACCAAAATCGTCCATTCGCTGAGGGTTCCACCATACGATTATAAGTCACGAACTTACCATAAGTATGAGTTTTAAGAACCGTACCTAATCTTAATATTCTATAACTATCAAATATAAATATGAGAAAAGAATCACCTTCTCATCATACTTATAATGATAGCGCGATACCAACATTGCAATGAATTGTCAATATAGGAAGCTAAGTGGTTGTCCAACCAAACACAATCCCCTGCCCATACAAGGAATTGGTCCACTCGGCCACTAATCAATATCGGAAGCTAAGCGGTTGTTACACCAAGCACAAATTCCCTGCCCATACAAGGAATTGTTCAACTCAACCACTATATCGATATAGGAAGCTAAGTGGTTCTCAAATCAAGCACAAATTCCCCGCCCATACAAGGAATTGTACAACTCAGCCACTAACATGAGTCCTTCATTAAAATCCCACCTAATTCCATCTTGCTCTTAACTTACTCTTTGCTTGATACTAAATACTCGTATTACATCATCCATAACTCCTCGTGAGTTTACCTCGTACTATTTCATAGTACCATCTCTTTATAGCATCATGCTACAACTATTCAATCATTTAAGATCCTCTGACATTTTATAACTTTAGCAGATTACATCATGAACTTTTCTTATGATTCTTTCTTATCTTATGATCGTCTCATCCTACGATCTTCTTTATTATTCTCTTTAATCACGTTATCTTATGATTAATCAACTCAGGTGTTCTCTGTTCTTTTAGCTATTCAGGTTCTTCTTTGAACCTAAACATTTTATCATAATATTGTCTCACATGAATTCTTTAAACTCTATTTGAGTTCATCCTTAACATTTATATCATTCTCATCTTATAGATATCGTCTATTTATTAACACCATCTTTATTACTGGAGTCAAATAACTCCTGGTTCTCATCTTATATAACTCTTCAAGATTCTTCTTTGAATCTTCTTGTTTGTATATTAATTCTTCCTTTAAGAATCTCTAACTTCATTCATATTATTCAATATTTTATTCGAGTTCACTTCGCGTCATTCGCATCTTCTCCTTGTAACGAAAAGAATAACTTCTTAATCATATGCATCCATAATTCTATACTCGGTACACCTCGAGTCTCTAACAGTGTTCAGTATAGCTCCTGAGTGGTTTCTTACAAACAACCAACAAACTAGTTCCCGTCTCGTCTACACTGTCTCTCACAGCGAGTTAGATCGGTTGTTAGTTCGTATCAACCTCCGCTCTCTGAAGGAATTGTTTAGCCTAGATACCATACATCAACCATTAAAGAGTACGACTATATCATAATTATACTTAACTTACTATTCTTTAAACTCTATCATCTTCACCTCTCTTCTCTAAGTTTATAGCCTAAGGTACTCGTATCTAAGGTTTTTAACCTATCAGCTCTGATACCAACTGTAACGACCCCAAAATTCATACAATTCAACTCTCAACATCGGTCGTTATTAATACATTCTCATTCTGACTTTACAACATTATTCAATGTTAAACTTAATAAAAATGCGGAATAATTCAAATTTTTCTATTACAAATCATGCTCGATCCCAAAATTCTCAACCTTTACATCTAAATATCTTATAATCATGTTAATATCATGATTCACCTTGTCGAGCTTATTATAAAAATTTACACCTCAATACAAACTTTACAACTTAACGCAAATACATTTATCAAAATATTAACATAATTTAGGAAATAAAGTTTAACTAAAACATTTAATCTTCATGCATCACTTTGATCCACGTCATTGGATATCACATAACGTTACCTTGTATCTTTAACCTGCAAAAGTGGTTATTTGCAAGAATGAGCTCGACAACTCAGCAAAATCTAACAGTTTTCATGCATCACGTAGCACATAAACAACATGCTCAGTTTATACAATCATAAACATTATAATTCTAGCATATCATACATGTTGTACATCAGTTACCAAGTAATAATTAAGTTCCATAACTCAATCAACATTCTAACTCAACGAATGTAGTCATAAATTGACTTTGTCGTTCCGCACATACAACATATAGAATTCATCATGCTTTTGCATCATAGGTTTAAAACAATCAATCATTTAGTTCATATAACAAATAGGAACTGAAAGACTTGCCTGGTTCGTAGATTACCGATTACCATAATTAGTTTATACTTATCTGCACTTCACGTATCCTACACAATAAATAATCATGCACAACATTTATTAGTTACATAGAAACACTTAGTATTAACTCTACTTTACATTTCATAATCCTTCATTTTATTCTCCATGCAATTCTCAACTTATAAATTAAGTCCTCCTCATAAAACCCTTCATTTTATTACGTTCCACTTTAATCGACACTTAACATTTAGTTAAGTCTTAAACTTTTCTTTACATAAGATGTATAATGTTTATAAGTAAATTTTTGGCTTATTACAACACTATTGTCACTTCAGGATTCACTCTCATCCAATCTCATTTTAATATCTCAATTGTCATCTGATAATTAATGGGTAATTGCTTATCATCCATCATAGTATTTTATTATTCATTTAATACATTAGTCTAAGCTTTAAACATGTACATGACAACATAACACGAGCACAAGAAAAGAAAAGAAAATTTTATTTCCTGTTCCACCGCCGGGGCGGTAGAATCCTTCACAAACCAGCGCCGGGACGAGGCTACCGCCGGGGCGATAAACGTAACACAATTATACCGCCGGGGCGACGAGACCGTCGGGGCGACACTTTCAATGTAATTTCACCGCCAGGGCGGTGATCCTGAAACTCGACTTCTACAGTTCGCGATTTGCATAGTTCCAAAGCCAAAAACACCAAATTTCTTCATTTTAACAACAAATTAAAATTACCCAATCACTATAACTCATATATGATCATTACCCAAACCTTCTAACACGATTCTAACATCTTAAACAACTTAAACAACCAATTTAAAGGCTTAAAAATCACAATTTATACTAGTTTTTCATATTTCACAACTTTTAGCATAATCAACCGCTATGGATTCGTTTCTTAACCAAATTGGTCCATTCAACTTCCGTTGTTTTCGTTTTTCAACGCATAACAACAATCTATTATCAATTTACAGTTAAATACATGATTGAATCATCAATTTTTAACTCAAAGTAGACCAAAACATATATATTCCTCAAGAACACAAATTCCCAATTTAAAACTTGTTTTACGACAATCTAATTTCTGGAAATCGTTTGTAACTTACATACAATGAATTATAAACACCTTTCAACATACATATATAACAATCATTCACAAATTCATCAATTAAAACCCTAATTTTACAAAACTCTAGAACACAAAAAGTTAAGAGCAAAAGGGTTAAATTATTACCTTAAATCCTTGTTTAGGCTTATATAGATGATAAGAAGATGATTGGAATTGCTCTAAGAACCTCCTTTCTTCTTTTAATTTCCACAGAGAATTTCTCCTCTTCTCTCAACACACTGTGTTACAAGCTTTGGCCATATAAAACACGTAAAAAGAAAACTGATATGTGGGTTATCAGTTAAACAAAACCAAAAGGTTTTGTTAGTTTAGTAAACCAAAGGCCACAAGGCAATGTTTGGTAAAACCAACTTAACAATTACTAAATATTTTTTTTATATTCTCTTATTATAAAGTCACATGTCACACTTTAATTTAATTAAACTTATTATATAATTAAATCTAATTAAACTTATTAATAATTTCAATTAAAACTTTAATGACCAAATTGTAATTCAATTTAGCCAAACTATAGTTTTATTAAATAAAACATTTTATTCAATAAACCATTAATCCTCTAATTTAATTATTTAATTAAATTATAATATTCTCATCATATTAGCATACTAAAATACGCACCAACACATCACACACAAATATATTCACATCAATTCACTATTTTAATTAAGTGAATCACTTATATTATTATGAAATTTAATTCACAATAATTTCCATTGTACACAGGACATAACAATCAAATTATATTATTTCCCAATATAATTTTAACTTAATTAAATTAACTAATATTATTCAACGAATTTCCTTCTCATGACAATTTCATTTAATCTCTTCAATGGTTTAATTAATTATTAAACCATTTCTTTCCTATTACATGAATATATAATTTCTTTCACATCGAACCACATATTTCACAATATGAAACATATATATACACATATTCAAACCCAAAACGTCTCGTAATAAGAATTTTATTTATTAAATTCTTATTTAATAATTTCTAAAAATCCGGGTTATCACAGTAGCTCTTTTGTTTCCTCGGGATTACTCCGATAGGCTGGACGGTTTGGAATGGTAGCACCGGGTACGAAATCAATCTGATGCTCTATTCCCCGAATAGGTGGTAATCCTTGTAGAAGCTCATCGGGAAAGACATCCACATAATCCTGTAAAAGAGATGAAACAACACTAGGCAAAGAAGAATCGTTAGCGTTAGTATTCAAAAGTGCCTCCTTATACCGAAGTATAATCATCGGCTGGTTAGCATCTAAAGCTCGCCTCACATCGCTCTTTTTTGCGTAGATATTTGTTTTTCGCTCCTCATCTTTTCTTTTCTCTCTTTCTTTTTCTCTTTTATTTTTCCCCTCATTGTTTTTGTCCTCATTATTTTTCTTTTCTTCACTCTATTTTCTTTTTTCATGATCTTTCTACAAGTGAATTTGATCCTCATGCACCTGTTGTGGTGACATAGGACATAAAGTAACCTTCCTTTTATTGTGAACAAAAGAATATTCATTTGTGAAGCCATCATGCTTCACACGCCTATCAAATTGCCACGGTCGACCAAACAATATGTGACCCGCTTGCATTGGAACCACGTCGCACAAGATGTAACGAATGTAATTTTTGTGAATAAATAAAATATTTATTGAGTTAGATAAATATTTTGTTAATTTATTTTTTGAGTAAAATAAATAATTGATAAAGTTATTGTGGAGTAATTCAATTTAAGTGTAATTATGTTAATTGTTATTTGAATGTGATTTGATGTGTTTATTCTAATTTAATTTAATAATTAAATTAGATGATAAAATGATTTATTTGAGTAAAGGATTTATTTGAATAAAATAATTTATTTGGTAATAGTATTATTGGTCAAATAAAAGTTATAATTAAATTAGTAAGGTTTAATTGAATTTATTTACTAATGGGTCTTATTAAATTGAAAGTGTGACAATAAAACTATATGGTATAATAGGTTATTAGAATAAATGGAAAAAGGGTTTTTATTTTAGCTAAACCAAACAAGGCCTTGTGACCCTTGGTTGGTAAAAATGATTTATTTTGTTTTGGTTCAATCAAACAAGGCTTTGTGGCTTTTGAAGTTCTATTTTTTTTATTTGGGTTTTCCAAACATGGTCTAACCCTTTGTTTTTACAACTGACTAATTAAAATCAAGTTACGTTAAAAAATAATTATCAGTTGTTTTCTAAGCCTAAGGAAGAAGGAACAGAGCTTTTGAGAGAGAAGAAAAATTGAGAGGATTAGTTCTCTGTGATTTAGAGAGAGGAGAATTGAGAGAATCAAGAGGAAGGAGAGGAAGCTAAGGAATCATATTTGTTTAGCTTAAAGGTATAATTCTTTTTTTAAAATTTGTTAGAAGTTCTTCACTGTATGTATTTTTTTACTTCTCTGTATGTGAATTCATTTGCTCAATGCATGAATTACTTGGTTGTAGTTGATAATATGCATGTATTAGTGATTATATAATGTTTACAAACCAATTTGAAGGAATTAATCCATGAAAGCATGTTTTAAAAATAGAGTTTTGGTTTTACAGAGTTTCACTTTCATATATAGATTATATGTGTGAAAATTGATGTATTAATTTGTTAATCGATCATGAATCGTTATTCAAACTTCGAATATAAACTCATTGTACAATTTTATTGTTGAATCAAATGCTTAGCTAGTCCATAGTTGATGAGCGTTTTAAGGACTTAGAATATCTTAAAGTTATTCCAAACCAAGTTTCTTTTGGTACGGATTCTGTCGTTAAACTGAGATGAACAACCCTATCATAGGGGATTAATTACGCAACAACGTTAAAATATTTGTGCACAATACATTGTGCAAAGGGCTGATCCCCCGGAGTCCGAGATGGACAGTCCATAGTGTGACGACCCGAGAATTTATAAGATTTATTAATAAAATCTTGGATGATTATTAAAGGTTAAAGAATAAAACCTCGATAGGAATTTGTGAATTTATTGAAAATTTCTAAGAAAAACCTATATGGTTTACTATTTGAAAGTGAATTGAGAGAATAAGGGTTACAAAATTTAAAACCCTGAATGGAACTATACTTGAATGGATGTTAAGAACAAGGTATTATGTTACCTTTAACCATATGTGAATTAAGGAAAGAGATTATGTAAAGATACATATGGAAAAAGAATACGGTTTGCTGAATTAGTGTATTCGGTTTGCTGAATTAGTGTATTCAGTTTGCTGAATTAGTGTATTCAGTTTGCTGAATTAGAAAAGCAGTTTGTTGTATTAGCGATGTTAGCTTGTTATAATAAGGAACAAGAGAATGAGTATATGTTTAATCATATATATACCTACACTTAGAAAGGTTAATTAAATTGATCATACAGGTTAATGGAAACTGAGCCTGAATGGTAGTTTCAGAGAACCCAAAGATATTAAATTGGGAAGAGATAAATTAGGTGTGGTGGTGTTAATTAAACGAGTCTAACCTAGTAGTCAAGTATTGGAAGTTAATAAAAGTCCATGAAGGGATTAAAATCATGGTAAGTGAACTGTATATGGCAAGCCATATAATAAAGGCTTGTGGAACTTAACAAATAGTAAAAAGAGATTTTTGATAATACATGAGGTTAAATATCAAGCCTATTATATAGAAAATATTAATTATTTGATGATAAAGTGAATATATATTATGAATATGTATATTTATCGACGGTGTAGAGTGTAATAAAAGAACTATATAACCTAATATATTATATATTAGGAATGAAAAATTTAATAACCGAAGGGTTATAGCTATTGGAAAAGCATAGTGTTTGATCTATGTGGTTTATATGGCATGTCTCAACATATTAAATTATGTTGAGGTATATATATAGAAAGAATATGAGAGATAAATGAATAGCAATCTTATGAGATTGTATATATAATTGTTTATTATATAATAAACAAATAACATGAAGTATTGTAAATTAATCTTTATATGATAAGTATGAGGATTAATGATAGCGATTGAAGTGTACTAGTAAAAGTAATGTGAGATAGACTTATTTTAATATATCTCAGTTATTATTTATTTTAACTTAATTAAGGAAGAATTTAATTGAGTTATATAAATAAATGTAAGTGAATAGTTATTTTAAATTCCAAATTTTGTGGAAAAGAAATCCTAATTAAATATTAGGATAAAGTGATTATGCAGGTTGAATTATTTTATTTCATGACCCAAAGAGATTTAATTAATTATGTAATAAATAGAATTGGGAGAAAGTTAATATATATATATATATATGTATATATATATAAGGATAAGAAATGAAAAGGGAGTAAAATATATATGTACATTATTCACTCTCCCGTTAATCATTCTCGGGTAAAGAAAGAAATGAGAGAGAGAAAACCGACCGAAGGAAAGAGAGAGGGAGGGAGAGAGAGAAGGCTTGGCCAGGGATGAAGGAAGGAGAAAGCATAGGAAGATCAAGCTATGGAAGAAGATCCATGGAAGGAAAAGAAAGAGAAATGAAGAACACAAAAGGTAAAACTCAAAACTCTATCCATTTTTATTGTGATTAAGCTTGGATCTAGGTTTGGGTTAGTGTTATTATACTTTATATTGATAGATCTACATGATTTATGAAGATTCATGGTTAGATCTAGCGGTTTGATAGGTGATTAAGCTTGGATTTGAGAAATACTCTTTTAAAACTCTAAAACCCCCATTTTTTTATCCTTAGATCCGCTTAGTGGGTATGGATGAAAAATTGTATAGATTTAATATGTTGTAATATTATGAGTTAGGAGTTCATAGAACTTGAAATCATTTGATTTGGTTGGGTAAAACTCAAAATATGAAAATCAAACAGAGAGAAAGGAAAGACTAGTGAGCTGCTGCCCAAAATTAGAAAATTCAGAGCTAGCTAGATTGCTCTAAAAATTCTGTACTTTTGGTATGTTATTGTACACTGAATAAGCTTTCCATAGACTCCGGAACGGACTAATTCCGACTTCGAAGCAAAAAGTTATGACCAATCTAAGTTATAGTGCAAACTGTCCAGCGAATTTTGGAGACAACCCACTTACCTACGATTTCTGTATTGATGTGTTGGGAACTGGAAAAATTTTAGTAGGACAAAATTGTATCTACGGAAGTTAACTTCGCGTGGCCATTGGAATCACCCAAAAATTATAAATAACGAAGAAGTTATGACTGTTTAAGCGAGGTTGGGTCTGGAAAAAAAATAAAATAGCGAGCTGCTGCTGCTGGGCTGTTGGGCGCGCGGACTGGGCACGCTGGGCGCTCGCGGGCGTGGCGCAAGAGGGGCGCATGCGGGGGCGTGGCTGCCGAGCTGACCTTGGTTGTACTATGTGATTTTGACATCCAAAACTAAAATAAGCATAACTTTTGCGTACGAAGTCCAAAATTGATAATTCAAGATATTTTAAAAAGCTTAAAGATAGTACTACAATTTTAGATAATAAAAAACTAAAATTTGAGTTTTTGGGAAAAGGTCAAAATGGGCATTTTGAAGATGTTGCTCAACCGGATGCGAACGAAAGGTGTCGGGCTTGCGTTCCATGAACCGTAAAGCGTTCCGAACCTATTAATTACCATTCTAAGTATTATAAAGTGTAAATCTTGAATAGTAAGGTAAGGATTAAACATAATGGGTTATATTTTAAAAGTTTAAATACTTAACTACATGTTAAGTATAAATGGGAGAAGTTAAGCGAAAGCATGATTAAATATTTCCTTTTTATTAATCTAATATACATCCAAAACGTTGTGGAGACATTTGATAAGGACTTAACTACATGTTAAGTATTAATTGAAAGAAATACCTTGAGGGTATAATATGAAGTTAAATGATGACTTGAATGTTGATGTAATTATTCTATTAACCTAATAAACATGTGAAGGATGGGAATACAAGAGTATAAGAACTTAGCTAAAGTGTTAAGTAAACATTAAAAAAGAAATCGCCTAAAGGCAAGATGGGAGAGTTATTTAATTATGCTTAATCAATTATATGGAATGAGAGGCTCTCAATACCTAGTCAAGTCAAGCTCTAAACATTTAACCGACTGTTAAGTGTCAACTAAAATAGGAATTTACAGTTGAATCCAGCTTGCTGGATTGTAGTATTCAGCTTGCTGAATTGATTGAATCTGACTTGCTGAATTGGTGAATATGGTTTACTAAATTAATGAATATGGTTTACTGAATTAATGAATCCATGTTACTGGATTGTAGGATAGTTCGAATCCAGGTTGCTGGATTAGATGTAGTTTAAATCCAGGTTGCTGGAGTGGTATGTTTAGATAATCCAACTTGCTGAATTAGGTATTCAGGCTTAATGGATTATAAAAAAGAACTTATAAAATGAAAGACTTAGTGTTAAGTCATATAGTTTATGATAAAGTAGTGGTACAGTCGTGTTCTTTAATAGTTGATGTATAGTAGCTGGGCTAAACAATTCCTTCAGGGAGCGGAGGTATATACGAACTAGCAACCGATCTAACTCACTGTGAAAACAGTGTAGACGAGACGGAAACTAGTTTGTCGGTTGTTTGTGGGAAACCACTCGACATACTATATTGAACACTGTTAAAGACTCGATGTGTGCTAGTTTTAGAATTATGAATGTGTATGGTGCTAAGGTGCTATCTAATATTTGGTTATGTGCTTAAATATTAGTAGCGTTATGAGGTATAATATGCGATGCTAATTGAAAGATCAATCTTATAACTGATAGGTCTTTCATAAGAGATTAAGTTAAATTGCGTAGCTGTAATCGACGGTACAGGCAAGTTTCCTTGACCTTAATCAAGTTTATATTGAGCAAGTTTCTTAACTCAAATTTGAGCTGTTATGTTTCAAGCATGCTAGTGGTTTAATTCTTTATAATTATTCCACCTCCTTAAATTATTGATTCGCACATAGTGCATGTTGCATATGTCTATCAGGTATGAAAGGCTGACCTTCATTACCTTAAGGTTCAGTTAAATTTATTCATGGTCATTATTGACACCCTGTATTATTGAATTCAGTCATTCAATTATTGAAATTCTGATTCATGCTCTTTCACAATTATTATATTGTTGAAAATTTAAAAGCTTATTCTTTCTTCAAATCATGATATATCTTTATTGTACTTAAACTTGCTGAGCAAAGTAGTTGCTCACCCTTGCTATATCATGATATCAAATTTCAGATTTAAGGCGAACGTTCGAGGAAAGACAATACAAAAGCAAAGGACAAGATTAGATGGTTATGTACGTTAACCAAATTAGTTATTTGATGTAAGTTAATTGTGTAAACCTTGTGTGAATCTAAAGGTAAATATGTATTAAAATAAAGGTTATAAACCTTGGGATATGTAGCAGAGATTATTGTATAAACAATTTATGTTTATATCTTCCGCAGTAGTTGTAAATATGATGTATCGTGACGAACCAGGTCCGAGGTTCAAGGGACCCGGGTTTGGAGGCCTCAGACATAGTCTATAAGACTGTTAAAGGTTACAGTAGAGATACTTGTTAACCTAGGACATAGTTCGAGGTCTTATGACCCTCAGATTTACTTTTGATCCTGAAATCTAAATTCAATTCTTAAACCGAGTTTTCTATTGAGCTTTCAGTCCTTTGATTGTTGTAGATTGTTTTCAAAAAGGCTATTATACCTCAGTTAAAATCTACTTCATTGATTATTTAATTGTTGTTGTTATTATACTTGTGGGCAATTGTTTGCTCACCCTTGCATAAAATATTGCAGCTAAGACTGAGAAGTCGGATGAGTCGTCCACTAGTAAAGGCAAGGGCAAGATGCAGAAGTAGCTAGCGTGCTGTTATTTGTTATGAAGTTTTTTGTAATAAGACTTATTTAATATTATGTTTTAATTCCGCATCGATGTAATAAAGGTTAGATGGCCTGAGATTTATTTACTTAAGAGATTAGAGTTGTAACCCCTTTTGTGGGAAGATGATTTGTTCGGTTTAATTTTATTATCCTTTATTATGGGAAGTAAGTCATGAATGTATGGAATAGTGAACACCAAATCTGTGAGATTGAAGTACTCTGATTTGGGGGTGTCACACAAAATCTCATTAACATATCTCCCAATAGTAAATAGCACCCTCACCTGTTTATCACCTTAATCTCATTACTATCATTAAGCCACTATAATCGATATGGTTGAGGATGTTTGGTTGTGGAAAGCCCTAATTTCCCCACCATAGCCCTACTTGCCACATTCGTGCAACTACCACCGTCAATCACGACACAACAAATCTTCCCATTCACAAGGCACCTAGTGTGAAATAAATTTTCCCGCTGCTCACTGCTTTCTTCCTTCGCCTGCGCATTAAGTACCCTTCGAGTAACCAAGACTTCCCAAAATATGGCAACTTCCCTATCTTCCGCTTCCTCTAACGGTGGCATCGAATCAGTGTCACTTTCTTCCTCTTCAGTTTCCACTTCCCCATTATCACGTAATATCATTGTCCGTTGATTTGGACACTGACTTGCAATACGACCTTTACCTTGACATTTAAAACAAACAATATCCCGATTACGACTAAAAGAAGGTTGCTCATTTTTACCTTGCTTACCCTGTTTAGTCACATCCGGTTTAAGCTCCATTTTTGCCTTGTTCACAACTGGCTTCTCCTCTCGCTTGGCAACATTGGATTTCCATGACGAATCCGAGTTAGGCATTGACCGTTGGCCACCTCTCCTTTTAAGTTGCTTCTCAATATTGGTAGCCATATGTACCATATCCTCCAAGGCCACGTAATGTTGACGCTCCACCAAATCAGCTATGTCCCAATTCAAGCGTGCTGAAAATCGAGCCATTGTCGCCTCGCTATCCTCATCAATATTAGCCCTAGCCATTAGCATCTCTATCTCGTTGTAGTAGTCCTCTACGCTCCTACTCCCTTGCTTCAAAGTCTGCAAACTTCGAAACAAATCTCGATGATAGTGGCTTGGTACAAATCTTTTCTTCATAACTGCTTTCATCTCAGTCCAAGTCTCAATCGGCCGCTCTTCACATCGCCTCCTACTAGTCTTCAATTGATCCCACCAAGTGACGGCGTAATCTGTAAATTTTGTAGCTGCCAATTGTACTTTCTTGCGCTTGGAGTAGTTTTGAACTTCAAAGACCCATTCTATCTTCTTCTCCTAATCAAGATAAGATGAAATCTTCAATTTCATACTTCCCAAGTTATCATCCACCCGATTCCTTCGATCGTCTCTATCATCCCTGTGTCTCTTATTCCTGGCCTCAAACCGCCTTCCAATATCTGGGTCAAACTCCTCTTCATAGGAATCCTCCTCGTTATCCCTATTCTCATTTTTCTGCACCTTCTCATTCTTTTGAGAACCCATGATCACTTGTGACTGCTCCCTTTAAATACTTTCTATCCTCTCAAATCTATCATCAAAGAGATCTAACTTCCAAATTACTTGTTGTAGTAGAACATCCAAGTCCACACTGAATCCTTCCCTTTTTCCTTTTGTTAAAGATCCCTCTCCAAACAAACCCTTATCCTTCATACCAGACATTTTTCCTGCAAAACAGAGGTTAGTAGCAAAATATTTTCCTCACCACTCCCTTACGTGTTTTGCTCGATTAATGTTTCGCTCGTGTATCACTCAATAGGCTTTTCCCTCGAATGATCTCACAACTAAGCCTTTTACCTCTAAATATTCTCTCTAATAGGTTCTTTTCGAATTTACCTAGCAAAGTTCTCGGTTTTACTAATCAATTCTCAAACAACTTATCTCGAACAATATAATATGTGTGGATACGAATTTTTAACAATCACGAGTACGGAATTGAAGATGAATTCTACGAACAAATTGAAATAATTGAAATAAATTTTTCTATATTTCTTTTACCCACAAATTCAACAATAAAATAAAGATAAACACTTAGCTAGAAAACACAGCTCTGATACCAAATAATAGACTCCACGACACGTTTGCATGAGGTGGTCGTCGCCCGGATCGTTTCTAGTAAGCAACTTTGATGGAACTCTCTCGATACCTTAACCCAATGTCTATTTTTGAGACGAGAATCTTGATAATTTCGATCAAGCAATTGATTTCGCGTAGTATGGAACACCAACAACACTTAGACCCTTATTGATGAACAAACGATAATCTTTGTACGATTGTATGATGCGGTAGAATAACGCCACACACAACTATGGTTTGTTGTATGATAAGTTAATTAGGAATCTCAAAGAACCAAAAGTAGAGAATAGCTCTCAATTGTATAAAACTCAGAATAATTGTTGATCATCCAATTACATCTTCAATGTAAACTATTTATACTAGTAGCATAGAACCCTAACTCTTAAAGGACTTGAAATACTAGTAAATAACTAATTAAAAGGTAAACTTCCATCTAACAAACATCCTAGTCAACTTAGAATTATGATAGATATAATAAATCCCTAACATAAGGAAAGAAATCTGATAAAATCTTCAAAATCGCGTTCCTCAGATTCTGTGCCGCGGGATGGACACGAGGCGCGCCAGGAAAATAAAGGCTCTAGCGCGGGGCGCGCTAGAGCACCAACAACTTTGCAGGTCCGGCGCGGAGCGCGCCGTGTCTAGGCCAATTCAGGCGTGGTGAGTGCACTTCTTGGCTAACTCTTCCTTCTTGGCTTGGCATAACCACTTGTATCATGTTCAAAAACTTGGACTCCAACTCTAATGTCTTGAAACTTGCTCCTTTACCATTCCAAGCTTCTTGAATAAGTCCGTTAAGTCCCTCCTTAAAGCGTTTAGCTCGAGCCCTCATCATAGACCCAACTGGAACTTGCATCGGATCCGCTCCATAGCTCTCATCCTTGTCCAAGCTAGACATGTCCTCATCAACGCCTGTTTTTAACGATTTTCTATTGGGTTTCATTTTGACGGAATGTCAGCTGTTGCGGTTGAGGATGAATACCTTGTGTAAGCCTGGTACGGTATGGACGACTAAGCAAGGAACGGATCAGAAATTACACTTTCCTCACACAGCCTTGAGTTGCTATGGAAAGGCCTGGTACAGTTTCATTTGTGCCAATCTCATGCCAACCAGGCATCAAAATGATGTGACTAAGGACCGCGCTATTTTATTATTTGGGATTGTGAAAGGAAAGAAAATAGATGTGGGGTATGTCATAAATCTGTCCATACGTCGGTACCTGCAGGGTGGTACTTCAGGAGGGATCCCTCATGCATCGGTGATAGCTCGTTTATGTATTGTTGCTGGGGTGGAATGGGATGATGGTGAGCCCGTGCAGCTTCCAATGACCACCATTGATCATGCTACGATTGCAAAGTACAAGGTTTGGAATGGTGCTCCTTCTCATTCCCGTGGAGCAGGATTTCTCTTGGCGGATCAAAGTGAGAGTGAAGAGGCATCCGATCAGCCGATGACCGAATCGGCTACCAATGAATGCGGATTATTATTTATTTCCATGGTTTGTAGTTACCTTTCATGCATTATATATGTTTTTGTACGTTGCACATGTTGGGGATTGATTTGGCGAGAGTTGAGTTGATTTAGCAGTTGCAGATGCAGAGTTGTAGGAAAATGGAGTAGCGCAGCCGTGCCCAAAATGACCTAGGGAGTAGCGCGGCCGCGCCGATCTTCAGAGCTGAAAAGAAATTGGCTGGCAGTTCAGTGCGACTGCGCGCCAATCAAGCCTATTTCCAGCGCGGCCGCGCCTGTTCGGGAGTTGACCAAGAGTTGACTTTTCATTAATTAAAGCAAATTTGATGGGTACGTGGATTTCAGACATCTTAATTAGTTAGGATTCTTATCAGATATTATAAGTAGTTGTTTTAAGTCAATTTTAAAGGTTGTTGAACTTATTATTAGAAAACCCTAGTTTGGAGCAAATTGTGAAGACTTGAAGCAAATTGCTAGCAAGAGGAAAGCAAGCAGGAGCTAGAGAGAGATTAAGGATTGCTCAACAGTTTTTGTTCTTCTCTCTTATCTTTTACTTTGACTTTTGAATGCTATTAAATTTGTGGATGATGGATTCTAGTTTATTTATGAACTAAATTTCTTTTTAAGGCTATAATGGATCTTATTGTGTAGTTTTGTTTGACATGCTTCCGGGATAATTATGATTAGTTATTATGGGATTGTCTAATAATTACTGGGATAATATACATGAACTCGAGAGATGAAGTATAGATTTAGATCTGACCATAATAGCATGTGATTGTGTATTCTACTTGTCGTTGGAATTCATAATTTGTGTTTAGGATAGAGATATACCTATTCACCGCATGTAATCTAATGGGGAACCTGAACTTTAAATCCTTTTTAATTGTAATTCACATAGAGATATAGTGAGTTAGTTAATTAGGGTGATTATCTTAAATCTATCATTTGTGGATTTGAGTTGAGTTATTTATGAAACATTGAGAGATGATCATAAATACTGATGAGTTCTTGATTAACAATCCAAAATAATTAGCATAATCCAAAGGGAAATGTGTCGAGCAAAGTGAAGCAATAAGTGAAGTTGTAGTCTTAAGTCTTTAGAAATCTGTTTTCAACTTGTGGTAGTAATTTAATTTAGAATTAATTAGTTAAAATCAGAAATTCAGAAATCATTGGTTATTTGTTTAATAAAATTGATTTGATTTAGGATTGAAAATTGTCATTATAAACTCCTTTTTTTCTGTGGGACTATACTCTACTTTCACTTTATTACTTGTGGACTGCGCATACTTGCGTATTTTTGCTAGTATAGATTTAGGCAAACAAGTTTTTGGCGTCGTTGCCGGGGAAATTTTTGTGTTTATAATTTTTAATTGTCAGTCTAATTGATTCAATTTTAGTTAAACAACATTCTGTTTTATTTTTCTTTTATTCTCTTTTTCAGGTGATTCTGGTTCGTTTATGCAAACTAGATCAAAACAACCGGAACTTGTGCAGTGTGAGGACGATCTTGAAAACAAGTTACGTCAGTTGAGGAAATTTTGCAAAGAGACAATCGAGAAAGAGAAAATGGCAGAAGAAGAGCAGAAATCATTGAGGGAATATGCCATGCCTAAGATAGATAAGATCAAGTCAAGCATCACGAGGCCAGCGATCACTACGAACACTTTTGAGATCAAACCGGGAATAATTCAGATGATCCAGAATTCGGTGCAGTTTGGGGGTTTGGCCACTGATGATCCAAATGAATATTTGGTGAGCTTTCTTGAGATTTGCGATACATTCAAATATCACAATGTTACGGATGATGCGGTCAGACTACGTCTATTTCCATTCACTTTGAGGGATAAAGCTAAGAGTTGGTTGCACTCGCTTCTGTCGGGATCCATCAAGACCTGGGATGACTTAGCTGAGAAATTTCTTGCGAAATTCTTTCCGCCAGCTAAAACTGCCAAGTTGAGTAATGAGATTTCCACTTATGAGCAACAACATGGAGAGTCACTGTATGAGACTTGGGAGAGGTTCAATGACTTATTGAGAAAATACTCCATGTACCAAACTGTGTTGGAGTAGTATTTCCTAATAAGTAGTACATATTTATAGAGAATAAATATATCTCATCCATAATTTCTTAGTTAGAGATAAAAAGATATCTTAAAACCCAATCTATTCCAATGCAAAAGCAGAACCAGATTTGCGTAAAACCCACTTAATTTCCAGAGCCCTCTCTTCATCTCTCTGCCTCCCTCCCTCCGTTAACTTGAATCCTAAGAATGATTATCTATCTCTGCTCCTCTTTAAATACACAAGAACTATTCTTGATTCTGTCCATTCAAAAATTATAACAACAACTATTTAAATTGAACTGATTCAGGTATACTAACTAAACTAAACTTGTAGAAATTGTCCAAAAAGATAGAATTAGGTTATATTTGGGGGAAATTGGAATTGGGGAAAAATTACCTCGCTTGAGAGAGACAGAGGGACGGCGACGGGGAAACCGACACCGGCGCCGACGGCGAGCTTAATCTTCAAGGACGACGACAACAGGAAGACAGCGACGGCAAAACGAAGGACCTAGCAGTTTGGCTTCGCGGTGAAAGAGTGAAAGTGAAAGAACAAAAGTGAAAAAGTAAACTGAGTTTAATTTAATACAGACTCATTCTCGACGGCAATGCCGTCGATAATAACACCGTCGACAATGAGGTCTTTCTCGACAGCAAATGCCGTCACCTATGTAATGAGCCCGTCGACCTATTTTTTTGGCGCGCGCGCGGAGAGAAAATATGGGCGCGGAAAAGGAAAAGGACTCTATTGGCGACGGGAGTCATTCACGACGGCACTGCCGTCGACGTTGAGGTCATTTACGACGGCGTGTTGGCCGTCGGTATTACGCCCGTCGGTAGTGACCAGTTTTCTTGTAGTGATGGATTACCCAAATGGCTACAGGTTCAGACATTCTACAATGGGTCAAGTGGTAACACTCGATCCAGCATAGATGCAGCTGCGGGAGGAACACTTATGGATAAAAAATTTGATGAGGCTTATGAACTGTTGGAGACAATGGCTGCCAACAATTATCAATGGACGACTTCCAGAATGAATCAACAAAAGGTAGCTGAGGTGTTTGAAGTTGACGCAGTCACAGCATTAGCAGCTCAGATGGCAGCTATGTCTAAGAAAATTGATGCTATAGCAGATTCAAAAACTCCATAAGTTGCTTATGTTTGTGAACTATACGTGGGATCACATCATACAGATTATTGTCCCATTAATCCTGAAGCAGTGCAATTCGTGGGTAGCTACCAACGACCTCCAAACCCTTACCAAAACACTTACAATCTGGGGTGGAGAAATCATCCGGGTTTCTCGTGGAGCAACAATACACAAACTCAAAATCAAGCTCCAAGATAACATAATCCCCTAGGTTTTCAAAATCAAGTTCCACCACAGGCAGAGAGGAAACCAAGTTTGGAGGACTGCTTGACAAAATTTATTACAGCTTCCGAGATGAGAATGAATGATCAGGATAAGCTATTAAACCAAGTAGATATGAATGTGAAAAGTCAGGCAGCGTCGATTAGAAATCTAGAGAATCAGTTGGGACAGTTAGCTCATGTTTTGAATAGTCGACCCCAAGGAGCATTCCCAAGTGATACTGAAGTTAATCCGAAAAGAGATGGGAAGGAACAATGCCAAGCTGTCACTTTGAGAAGCGGGAAACAACTCCAGCCGAGCAGCGCGGTCGCGCCTAAAATACAAGGAGAGGCAGCGCAGCCGCACCTGCCTCCAGTCAAAGCTCTTGCAGAGGATTTGGTAGAGAAAGATAAGAATACGGGAATTGAGCTGAAAGAAAAGGAGAAAGCAGATCAATCTGTAGTATACCCTCCCGTTGCATATCCACAAAGACTTCAAAAGCAGAAATTAGACAAACAGTTCGCCAAATTCCTTGAAGTCTTCAAGAAGCTACAAATCAACATACCGTTTGCGGAAGCTTTAGAGCATATGTCAAGCTATGCCAAGTTTATGAAAGGAATCTTGTCAAGGAAGAAAAAGTTGGAGGATTATGAAACAGTAGCGTTAACTGAAGAGTGTAGTGCTATATTGCAAAAAAAGTTGCCACCGAAATTAAAGGATCCTGGGAGTTTCACTATCCCTTGCACTATTGGCAGCTTATCAATCAACAGATGTTTGTATGATTTGGGTGCCAGCATTAACCTTTTGCCCCTATCGATATATGTCCAGTTGGGTCTACCTGCACCGAAACCAACCAACATCTCTCTTCAGCTTGCAGATAGGTCGGTTACATATCCTAGAGGTATTGTGGAAGACATCCTGGTAAAAGTGGATAAATTCATATTCCCAGCTGATTTCATCATTTTAGATTATAAAGAGGACAAAGACATTCCTATCATACTTGGGAGACCATTCTTAGCAACTGGTAGAACACTTATAGATGTGCAGAAAGGAGAATTGACCATGCGGGTTCAAGACCAAGAAGTGACATTCAATGTGTTCAAAGCCATGAAGTTTCCTACGGATGAGGAAGAGTGTTTCCCGATGGATGTGATAGAGAAAGTGGTGGATAACGAGTTTTTGAGGACATTGACTAAGGATCCGTTGGAAACTACTTTATTGGGAGATGCTGACATGGATGACCCAAAGATGATTGAGTTTCTTCAGACCTTAGATGTAGTGCCAAGAGTACGCAAATTTCAAATTCCTTTTGAACCTTTGGAACCTACTGATAAATCCTTAGAGCACTTCAAGCCATCTCTAGAAATACCCCCAACACTTGAGCTTAAACCACTACCTAATCATCTCAGGTATGCGTTTTTGGGTGAGTCATCTACTTTGCTTGTTATCATTGCATCTGTACTTAACGAATTGCAGGAAAGTAAGTTGATACGAGTTCTTCGAGAGTACAAATCAGCAATTGGTTGGACCATCGCAGACATTAAAGGAATAAGCCCATCATTTTGTATGTATAAGATCCTTTTGGAAGACGATGCCAAACCAATAATTGAGCAACAAAGGAGGCTGAACCCAATCATGAAAGACGTGGTGAAAAAGGAAATTTTGAAGTGGCTTGATGCAGGTATCATCTACCCCATCTCCGATAGCAGTTGGGTGAGTCCAGTACAGTGCGTGCCTAAAAAGGGTGGTATGACGGTTGTGGAGAAAGAAAATAATGAATTGATACCGACAAGGACAGTGACCGGATGGAGAGTTTGTATGGATTACAAGAAACTAAACAAGGCAACCCGCAAGGATCACTTTCCTCTACCCTTCATTGATCAGATGCTAGATAGACTGGCTGGACACGAGTTTTATTGCTTGCTGGATGGCTATTCAGGATATAATCAAATAGTGATTGTCCCCGAAGATCAGGAAAAGACTACCTTCACTTATCCTTATGGTACTTTCGCTTTTAGGAGGATGTCTTTTGGATTCTGTAATGCACCAGCGATGTTCCAAAGATGTGTGATGGCGATTTTCTCATATATGGTCAAACGCAATATGGAGGTATTCATGGACGATTTTTCAGTGTTTGGTGATTCCTTTGATAGTTGTTTGGAAAATCTGGTCCTGGTTCTGAAAAGATGCGTAGAAACCAATTTAGTGCTCAATTGGGAAAAATGCCACTTTATGGTGTAAGAGGGGATCATTCTTGGGCACAAGGTGTCGTCAAAAGGGTTAGAGGTAGATCGAGCCAAACTGGAGATAATTGAAAATCTACCTCCGCCAACTACAGTTAAGGGGATTCGAAGCTTCTTGGGACACGCCGGGTTTTACAGGAGATTCATAAAGGACTTTTCTAAAATTTCTAAGCCTTTATGCAGTCTATTGGAGAAAGATGTTCGATTCAAGTTCGACGATGAGTGTTTGTCGGCTTTTGAATTGTTGAAGAAGAAATTGACCACAGCACCTGTAATAGTAGCACCAGATTAGTCAATGTCGTTCGAGTTAATGTGCGATGCTAGCGACTACGTAATTGGGGCTATTCTGGGCCAATGAAGGAAAAGGTTTTTCACGCCATTTATTATGCTAGCAAAACACTATCGGATGCCCAGCTCAATTACACAACTACTAAGAAGGAGTTGCTTGCGGTAGTTTATGCATTTGACAAATTCCGGTCGTACTTAATTGGAACTAAAGTGGTGGTGTTCACTGACCATTCTGCAATTAGATATCTGATTTCGAAGAAAGATGCGAAGCCGAGGCTAATTAGATGGATACTTCTACTACAGGAATTTGACTTGGAAATCCGGGATAGGAAGGGGACGGAAAATTAAGTGGCAGATCATCTCTCGAGATTAGAAAATAATGACCACGTCAAGGGAGACAAAACGGTGATCAATGAGTTTTTCCCGGATGAGCAGTTGTTTGTGATAAATGCAGAAGTCCCATGGTACGCAGATTTTGTCAATTATTTGGTTAGCAACGTTCTTCCTCCAGATTTGACCAGCCAACGAAAGAAGAAGTTTCTCCATGACGTAAAAAGGTACATGTGGGATGAACTGTTCTTGTTTAAACATTGCGCAGATCAAATGATTTGACGGTGTGTTCCAAAAAGTGAAATAGAGAGCATCTTACATCATTGTCATGATTCGCTATATGGAGGACATTACGGAGGAGAAAAGACAGCTGCCAAGGTGTTTAAGGCAGGATTTTTCTGGCCCACGTTGTTTAAAGATGCCCACCACTTTGTTCAAAGATGTGACAGATGTCAAAGGATGGGAAATATTTCCAAACGTCATGAGATGCCCTTGAATTCCATTTTAGAAGTTGAAGTCTTCGACGTTTGGGGAATCGACTTTATGGGACCATTTCCATCCTCCTTCAACAACTTCTACATCCTTTTGGCGGTCGACTATGTCTCTAAATGGGTGGAAGCCAGTACTTTACCGACTAATGATGCTAAGGTGGTTTTAAAATTCCTTCATAAAAACATCTTCACACGATTTGGCACCCCAAGGGCAATTATCAGTGATGAAGAGAGCCATTTCTGCAATAGGTATTTCACAACTCTCTTAGCTAAATATGGGGTCAACCACAGAATTGCTACAGCTTATCACCCCCAAACTAGTGGTCAAGCCGAAGTTTCAAATAGGGAAGTGAAGAGAATTCTGGAGAAGATTGTTAATCCTAACAGAAAAGACTGGTCAACGAAGTTGGATAACGCGCTTTGGGCTTATGGGACAGCATATAAGACACCTATTGGCATATCACCGTACCAGTTAGTCTATGGCAAGGCGTGTCACCTTCCTGTTGAACTTGCACACAAAGCATATTGGGCCATCAGAAAGCTGAACTTCGATCTCACAGCTACGGGTGAAAAGAGACTTCTCCAGCTTAATGAACTTGATGAATTTCGTCTGCAAGCATATGAAAACTCGAAGTTTTACAAGGAAAAAGTCAAGAAGTGGCACGATCGCAAAATCATCAACAGGAAATTTGAGCTGGGACAGGTAGTGCTTCTATAGAACTCTCGATTGAGATTATTTCCATGAAAGCTCAAGTCTCGGTGGTCTGGTCCCTTCATTGTCAAACAAGCATTCCCTCATGGCGCCGTTGAAGTTTTTGCTCACAATCCGGAAGAGTCGTTTAAAGTCAATGGACAAAGGCTAAAGCATTATTGGGGTGGCATTTTCGATTGCCAGAAAACCTCAATCACTCTTGCCGATTAGAACTTAAACTAGGGAGTAGTCAGACTGAAAGACTTTAAATCAAGCGCTAGTTAGGAGGCAACCCAATCTTTAATTTCTTTAATTTGAAATTTTTGTGATTTTTAGGAGTAATTAGTATTTTTAGTTTTGTTTTTATATAGTAGTAAGTAGTTACGTTATTTTTATTTTTATTTTTTTGCTTTTTTTCTTTTTAGGTGACACATCAGGGCTGCACGCTAAGGATTCAAACAAAATTGCTGAACAAATTTAGTTTCATGTTGCCAGAGCAGCGCGGCCGCGCCCCAGTTGTGAAGGAAAGCAGCGCGGCCACGCCCATTCTCAGACATCAAAAAGCTCGTGCTGCCATAGCAGCGCGGCCGCGCCTCAATTGTGAAGGAGAGCAGCGCAGCCGCGCCCATCCCCAGAATTCAAATTTGTCCAGCTGCTATACCAGCGCGGCCGCGCCTAATCTAAGCCAAATCCCAGCGCGGCCGCGCCGCGATCGGTTTCCAGGTTTTAAAACCCAGTTCAAACCCGACCCATTGGCTTCTTATTTCTTTCTTTTCCCGCTTGGATTCTCATTCTCACTCTACTCTCCATATTAGAAACGGTTACTTCTCCTATTCTTTTCCTTTTCTAAATCCAAATTAAATCCTTTCTAAATCAATCCTACACTAAATCAAACTCTTCCATTCTATAATTCTCCCTCACAATACCATTCTACACCAACTCTTCCACTCACAAACCCTAGTTCTCTCTGCAGCAATTTTCTATCTTCATCTTCTATCCTCTTAAATCTCTCACTTCCTATATCATATTCATCCAATCCAAACCCTAAATCTAAACCACCATAGCATTTTCCAGTGGCCTTTCAGTGCATTAATGTGGGATACCGTGGGATCGCATTGTTTCAGAACGGAGTAAGTATACTGTGGCTTGGATGTTTCTTCTTCTCAAGGTAATACTTACAATTGAAGGATTCTAAACTTGGGTATACACTGTATTGGGGATTTCTGATTATACAACTTGAGTTCATTGTGCTTTCTATATTGGATCGATTTGTGCATGTGAGTTATTGGGTTGAGATAGATTATTTAGAACCAAGGCCACAAATTTGTTGCTTGTGCACTTTGAAAATTTTCTGTGTGATTTCTGTCAAGTTTGGGGGTCTTTGAGTTTGTTGACATTGAATATTTGGAGAGAGTATTTATGGCCTCGAAACGACAACATGGTGAATCTTCTAGTTCTCAAGCCCGTTCTGAGCCAGTTGAATTCGATGGTAATAGGTTTGTATCTGCAGAGGCTGAGGAATTTTATCAGTGGGTTTTGCTTGGGAAGACATTTGTCTTGGAACGTGGGCTAAAGCCGGATCCTGATTTGGATGGTAAAATGATGAGTATGATTCGGGCTATGGGCTGGTTGTTGTTCGTGGAAGCACCTTTGGCAGCCCTAATATCAGTAGTCCAGGAATTCTATGCAAACGCTAAGATCACGAAGGATGGCACTGCTTTTGTGAGGGGTTGCCAAGTGTCATATACTAGAGAGAGTATCAATGCCCTATACCACTTGCCTACTGTTCAACCCAACGATCCGGACTGGTTATACTCTACAAGGTGGGACACGAAATTGGACAATATCATGAATACCTTGTGTAAGCCTGGTACGGTATGGACGACTAAGCAAGGAACGGATCAGAAATTACACTTTCCTCACACAGCCTTGAGTCGCTATGGAAAGGCCTGGTACAGTTTCATTTATGCCAATCTCATGCCAACCAGGCATCAAAATGATATGACTAAGGACCGCGCTATTTTGTTATTTGGGATTGTGAAAGGAAAGAAAATAGATGTGGGGTATGTCATAAATTAGTCCATACGTCGGTACCTGCAGGGTGGTACTTCAAGAGGGATCCCTCATGCATCGGTGATAGCTCGTTTATGTATTGTTGCTGGGGTGGAATGGGATGATGGTGAGCCCGTGCAACTTCCAATGACCACCATTGATCATGCTACGATTGCAAAGTACAAGGTTTGGAATGGTGCTCCTTCTCATTCCCGTGGAGCAGGATTTCTCTTGGCGGATCAAAGTGAGAGTGAAGAGGCATCGGTTTGGAATGGTGCTCCTTCTCATTCCCGTGGAGCAGGATTTCTCTTGGCGGATCAAAGTGAGAGTGAAGAGGCATCCGATCAGCCGATGACCGAACCTGAACAGCCATTCAGTGTGTCTCAGGCTAGGTTGGATCGAATGGAGTGGCGCATGCAACGACGGATGGATGTTATTCACACCAGTATGACGGAGCTTCGATCCTTCTTCACACAACTCTTGGACAGTTTCTCGTAAGCTTTTTCACAATTAGGCATTCAGGTCCAATTCCCAACGTTTAGTGATGCTCCAGCTTATCCTCCCCCGGACACACCTTCAGATAGGGAGGCTGCAGATGATGTTACCTCGGATTAGGGGAGTTTTCCTTCCTTTTCTTTATACTGTTTATTCAATGAGGACATTATTTGTTTTAAGTTTGGGGGTTTTGTAGATTTTTATCTGTTTTTGTTTAGCATGCAGTTAGTCTAGTGCATTATAGATGTTTGGCATATTGGTATATATTCGTTAGTGCATTCTCGTAGTTGTTGCATTTAGTGCATTTTCATATTTAGTTGCATGAATTCAATTGATGTGGTAGTTTGAATCTTGGCTCGGCCAATGATGAGATTGGTTTTATTGGTTCACTTGGGCAGTGTGATGGTCATTAAGGATGATATAATTTAGATCATAAGAGTAGTTATGCCTGTCTTAACTTGAGTTATCGGTTAGCACGAAAGATTTGATTAATTTGACTGCTGGAGTTCAAAGTGTTGCATAATTGACTTTTAAATGAGAATTTTGAAAAAACAAATTGGGTGAATTAACAATGAAGGCTGAGATAAGGTAAAAACTGAGTTTGAGGGTTTCTAAAGGGTATAATATATATATATATATATATATATATAAAACAAAATGTGGCCTTGGTTACTCGGGTAATTAGATCCTTAGGGGTGTCTTAACACCTAGTGCCTTAAAGCCGACTGGTTTGGGAATCATTGATTGAACGCTCGCTACATGGGTGACTTTGAAACACCTAAGAGAACTTAGCATTGCACAGTCAAGCATACATACGAGATGGAGCGTAAAACGCACTCGTAGAAGAATAAAGATAGAAATAGCATTGTAAGAACCCTCATGCTTAGTAATTGCTTAGTTTTTGTTGGATTCGTCATATTTGCTTGTATTAAATTGAAATTGGATCATTCTTGTCATAGAGTTAGTTATGCGGCTAAATTTTGAACTTTGGTTAGTTAGATTGGTTATTGAGCATACACGCACAACTTGGGTTTTGACATGTGTATATTATTTGATTGATTGGGATTATTCGTTCATATTGACTGGATTTACTGTTCTAGGTGTGTTGTTGATATCTCTGAGGCTAAAGGTTAAATTTCATACTGGCTATTGATTGGATTCTTAGGCATGATAGTTGTTAGTTGTATTCATTGCATTGTGTTGCTTGGGGACAAGCAATAGTTTAAGTTTGGGGATATTTGATAAGTAGGTTTTATACCTACGAATCAGCTACCAATGAATGCGGATTATTGTTTATTTCCATGGTTTGTAGTTACTTTTCATGCATTTTATGTGTTTTTGTAGGTTGCACATATTGGGGATTGATTTGGCGAGAGTTGAGTTGATTTAGCAGTTGCAGATGCAGAGTTGCAGGTAAATGGAGCAGCGCGGCCGCGCCCAAAATGACCTAGGGAGTAGCGCGGCCGCGCCGATCTTCAGAGCTGAAAAGAAATTGGCTGGCAGTTCAGTGCGACCGCGCGCCAATCAAGCCTATTTCCAGCGCGGCCGCGCCTGTTCGGGAGTTGACCAAGAGTTGACTTTTCATTAATTAAAGCAAATTTGATGGGTACGTGGATTTCAGACTTCTTAATTAGTTAGGATTCTTATCAGATATTATAAGTAGTTGTTTTAAGTCAATTTTAAAGGTTGTTGAACTTATTATTAGAAAACCCTAGTTTGGAGCAAATTGTGAAGACTTGAAGCAAATTGCTAGCAAGAGGAAAGCAAGCAGGAGCTAGAGAGAGATTAAGGATTGCTCAACAGTTTTTGTTCTTCTCTCTTATCTTTTACTTTGACTTTTGAATGCTATTAAATTTGTGGATGATGGATTCTAGTTTATTTATGAACTAAATTTCTTTTTAAGGCTATAATGGATCTTATTGTGTAGTTTTGTTTGACATGCTTCCGGGATAATTATGATTAGTTATTATGGGATTGTCTATTATGGTTTATACTTAATTGTTTAATTATCTGGCCAATAATTACTGGGATAATCTGCATGAACTCGAGAGATGAAGTATAGATTTAGATCTGACCATAATAGCATGTGATTGCGTATTCTACTTGTCGTTGGAATTCATAATTTGTGTTTAGGATATAGATATACCTATTCACCGCATGTAATCTAATGGGGAACTTGAACTTTAAATCCTTTTTAATTGTAATTCACATAGAGATATAGTAAGTTAGTTAATTAGGGTGATTATCTTGAATCTATCATTTGTGGATTTGAGTTGAGTTATTTATGAAACATTGAGAGATGATCATAAATACTGATGAGTTCTTGATTAACAATCAAAAATAATTAGCATAATCCAAAGGGAAGTGTGTCGAGCAAAGTGAAGCAATAAGTGAAGTTGTAGTCTTAAGTCTTTAGAAATCTGTTTTCAACTTGTGGTAGTAATTTAATTTAGAATTAATTAGTTAAAATCAGCTTGCAACCGTAAGCACGACAAAGCAGCTTGTCACCGTAAGCACGACAAAGCACTATATCAGTTTAAGCACGACAAAGCAGCTTTTCGTAAATATACCGAGAAGCTTGTCGGTGAAAATATTCTAAGTTTGACATTTTTCTCAAAAAAAATATTATCTGACCTAAATCATCGTTTACACTATAAAATCACAAAATACCTGGTTCGAAATATCAATTCGATCTTTATTAAGCACATATGTTACAAAATTCGAATCTCATTAGGGCTTAAGGTTTTAAACTTCTCGATACCTAGTTTTAGGTTACTAAATTAACCTCTAACCATATACGATTGTATTTATAGGCCTCATAAATATTCGGGGTATTACATTCACCCCTACTTATAAGAATTTCATCCTCGAAATTAACTTTACAGCTAACTTTAGTCATTCAATATCATATTTATAAGTTTTATAAATATTCGGGATATTACAATTTTGCACTGTTCTTTCAATAGACTGGTTATCTCAGCGATCTACTTTTTAAAACTCTCGAACTCTGCTCGAGAAACGGGGATAGAATGTGGTGCAGAAATTTCAGCCATTTTGATAGGTGGTGTTCGGACCTTACGAGCTCAGAGTCTGGTTCTTGGACCAATCTACACAACCAAACAAGACGTAGTTTAGTATCGAGGATTTGTAAAGATGGAAGCAGGTTTCAGCATCTAACACGACCACATCTAGCTTATCAAGGAGGCCAGAAGATGTAGAGATTTCAATACAAATTCGAGCGAAATTCATTGGTTCTAGCTTTTCAGTAATTTTATCAACAAACAAAGGCTTACCAATTCCACTAGTAAGATAGCTTAAGCCCTTAGGTGTCCAGTAAGATATAGGAACATGGTGAAACTTGACCCATACTGGGGCTTTGGTATATGACTCCGAGAGGACATCTAAGTCTTCTTTCCATTTCTGAATAATTAGAAGCTTATTAGAGATATACCAAGGACCTAAAGCTAGGACATTATCCCTCTCCTCAGCAGTGGCGAATTTGAAAACAAATAGACCTTTATCTTGTAAGAAGACCTTTTGAAGCCCATACTTATCCCACATTTTGTGGACATTTTCTGCAACCAACTTAAAGGGCAGACGAGAATACAGGAATCCCCCAATAAGGCAAGAATGCTATAAGCTATTTCCCTGTTCCAATATCTCAGCAGGCAGTTTAATAGTAATGGAACCATTATCAGATGAAGGGGGCGGAGGGAAGTAATCAAGGTTGAAGTTTGACTTTTGATTACCTTGAGCAACAATAGAGCTCTAAGATTTAATGGGATGACTAGCAGTCGCAACAGACTTAAATGGCAAACCAGCATTATGATCCACATTGACAGTAGGGGGTGGGGCGAGAGCTCACCCTCTTCCATATCTTTACCTAAGCCGGTAGGAGGAGGCAGCAAGGGAGGGAACCCACCTGCAATAGGCCAGGGGAATTATAGCATGATCCAAAAGCAACAGGGGTAGAGACATGAACATCATTGGTTGTGGACTTTTATCAAACATGTTGAGGGCATGACCTGTATCAGATGAAGAACTAGACCGAACAAAATCATTAACATCCTGAATAGAGAACCCCTTAGCATATAAGAAATTAATTAAATCTTGGTTTTTCTTTCTCTCATCCACTACTTCTATATGATCCTTTTGCGTAAAGTAGCACGCCACTCTAAAGACATCTTGCAGATCTGACTTACGGTCTAGGGCTAAGATGACATACATGTCGCTATTGGATGAGGAATCATCTGAAATAGGGGCTAAGGCCATAGCCGAGGAGAGCACACCAGATTAGAAAGAATGAAGGTGGGATGAGGAAGAAGGAAGGAAATTAAAAGAAGAGAACTAGAGCAGATCGAAAACAAGGTGAGAAGCTAGCTTGAGAAAGGGTTAGAGAGAAGGAGTAGAAAAAATTTTAGAAAGAGAAACATAATACTTTGAGGACAATGTCTAGTTTAAGTTTGGGGGTGTTCTTATTTTTGTTATATTCTGGTTTGATATGCATTTGTTTTTTTTTTGCTTTTTTTTGTTTTTTTTTGTTAGATTTGCATTTTAGATATGATGTTTTTAGGATAACTTGAGCAATGATTTGATTGGATTTGATTATGGCCAATGATAAGAATGTGATTAATTAATTTATAACTCATGAGAAATTGATGAATAGGCTTTATTTATGTTTTGACTTACTAGTTGGTTATTACACTACTTGAGATCCTAGTATACTTATGAGCACATATCCATTTGTTGAGCTAGTTATGACTTAGAAAAAGTTTTTTGATTAGATCCTTGTGAGAGATATCATTGCAACTCTAGAAAACTTATTTGAGCATCATTTAAAGCAAAATTTAGGCACTCATATAAGTTTGGCGAAAATCTTGGATTGTTTGATATGTTGGATTATTTAAAAATTTTGAACCTTCCTGAGTTGACATAATGAAGCATGTGGTGGGTTGAGATGGAGCGTAAAACGCACTCACTCATAAACACAAGCAAGAAACGAGATGAAACATAAAACGAACTCGTTTAATAAGAAGTGAGATGGAGCATAAAATGCACTCACCGAAAAAAAATGGTTTAATAGTCTGCTTGGGAAGGGGAATAATGAACAGTAATAATGACCTTAATATGCTTACATTTTGAAAAATCCTTGTGATCCCCTAGTTTATGGGTTGTTGTCTTCATAAGTGGAGGGTGATGTGAAAAATTAAGCATATAGAGTTGGCGTTAGATATCTTTAATGAAGCATTTGATTACTTAAGCTTATTTGGGTATGACTAGTTTGAACATTTTGAGCACACACACGTACTAAAAGGGTCAAAAGCGGGAGTAAAACTAACAGATATGTTAAAATTTTAGACTTGCATTGTTTGAAATTTTCCTTGAGTTATCATTTGTAGTAATCTTTGAGGCCATTGTTCAAATTTATATTGAGTCATTGCTCAAGTAGTTGATTGTTAGAATTAATTTTTATAGTTTTTGTTCTTAGTGTTTTGTTTAAGGACAAGTAAATATTCAAGTTTGGGGGTATTTGATAAATGAGTTTTATACTTACGAATTGAGTATTTTTGGCTTGATGAAATTGTGAGTTCTTGGGTATTTTATGTTCCTTTTTATGTTTTTGTGTAAGAAAAGGAAGTGAAAGCAAAATGATTGCATTTTAGTTGAACTAAAGCTAACTAGTCAAAGTTAGGCGGACAATGCAGCAAATTGGCCCTTGGGTGTAGACATGTGAAGCAGTGAGCAGCGGTGTGTGGCAGCTAAGCGCATACATGCGCGAACATCGACAGATGGGCGCGCTGGGGCGTGATGATCAGCAGCGTGCGGCAGGCGCGGGCGGAAGGCTGCAAGTTGGCATGCACGCGGGGAAAAAGGCCAGCGTTGCAGTGTTGTTATTGGTGCCGCAACGCTAAAGGTGCAGTAAGTTGGCGCTGCTGCGCTGCGTGATGGCGCCGTGGCGCTGAGCTTGCCAGGTTTGTTGTGCACTCCTTTTTGACATAGGACGCTGCGCTATGTTGAGTTTGAATTAGATTATGCATCTATAAGCTGCATGGGAGGCCTATAAATGTACTTGGTGGCTGATAATTGAAACATACATCGAAGGCAAGGATTGCTTAGCAGTTTTTCAAGGCACACGAGGAGAGCAAGGATTGAAGGTTGAGTTTGGAGAGCAAAGGTTGCACTATACAGTTTTATCGCTCTATTTATTTTCCTTTTATTTTTGTAATCTGAGGATGCTATTTAATTTGATGTTGTTTTCTTGCTACGCTATGAACTAAATTTTCAATTAAGATTACAATGAAACCCAATATTTAGTTTGAATTAAATTACTCTCTTTTTTATTATTGTTGATCATATGCGAATTGTTTATCATATTTTGTGATTTATGTTATGATTGTTTGGCTAGCACTTATCTGATAACTTATATGAAATTGGAAGATGAATAGGGTTTAGATCTGAATATGATAACATGTATCTAGTTTATTATTCTTAGAATTGAATAATGTGATTTATGTATAGGATAGGAATATACCTATATGTTGCATGTAACCATTGGGAGAATCTGTTTTAAATTATTTCAAATAGGAATATAGTGATTTAATTGGAAGGAGTATTTTTATATGATCATCGGAAGAGGCTTATAAATAACTTTAATTTCTCGGTTAACAATTTATTGTGATTGACTAATTAAAATGGGAGTGAAGAGATTCAGATGAGGTGTTAGGAAAAATTGTAATCTTAGCACTTTAATTTGATAGTAATCTTTATTCAGTAATTTTAATTTTAGTTTCATTAATTTTTATTTTTAATCCACAAATTTAATTCAATTGTTTAGGTAAGATTGATTTGATATAATTTTAATAGTTGGTAATTATTAGTAAATATTCCTCATGGGATCGACAACCTTCTTACCATTATATTACTTGTTAATAGTGTATACTTGCACGTAATTGTCAAAATCGAAATCGGACAACAATAATATTTCGTATTAATGTCACAGTAGCAAATGCTCAGTATTTCATATTATTGAACCAATAATTGTCACAGTAGCAATTGCACAGTATTTCATATTATTGAACCAATAATTGTCATCGTAGCAAGGGTAGTAATGGAAAGTTACGTAATTAAAAGTTACGGGTATTAAGTACTTAGACAGACTCATTATTTGAAGAATATTAATATCTATGATATTAATACATTAAATCAACAATGCAGAAGATAGATAATATAATAATAATTGATGAATGTTATAAATTAAAAATAATATTGAAAAAGTGTGAATAATTGATGAATAATTGAAAATGTGTGAATAATTGATGAATAATTAAAAAGGTGTGAATAATTGATGAATAATATATTCAAAATGTGTAAATAATTGATGACTAAGTGAAAAGGTGTGAATAATTGATGAATAATTGAAAATATGTGAATAATTGATGAATAATATATTGAAAAGGTGTGAATAATTGATTAATAAGATAGATTAAAGATAAAGTGTGAATAATTGATGAATAGTATAGATTAAAGATAATATTAAAGTGTGATAATTGATGTGTGGTAGATGTTGGTTAAGTTTTGGCTATAAATAAGGGGGCTTAGCATTAGGAGTTTCATAACTTTTTTGCTTATCCTTCCTTTCACTCTCTAAAAATTACTTATTGTAAGTGTCTCTCTGAGTGTGCTAAGACTACCTTAAGTATTGGTGAATATCAGTAAGAGTGCAATAATTATTCATGTGAGTTTTTCTATAAAAGTTGCACAAGCACTCACACACATCACACAATATTTACAGCTCTTCCTTTAGAAGATTCATTTTGAAAAGCTTCCTCTGGAAGATTGTTTTGAAATATTATTCTATTTTTTCAAAAAAATATTTTGAAGTTTATTCTACTCTATTTTGTACACTACATAAATTTATACTATCAAGTCACTTTTGACAATTTTATAATATACAAATTAGTGTACACCATGAAACTTATATGTGGTAGTTACTAATTAAATTATAAATATACATATAGGTTGATTAACTACATAGAAAGCAATATCTAGTCACGTACTAAGGTAAGGGATATCATTTTCTTTCATACTCCTAAATTTATGGTAAGAAATTATTATTCGTTTCTACAGTCTTATCATTAAACGATGAAAATTCCTAAAATGATTAGAATTTTCTTAATAGTTGGTGCTTCATCTAATATCATTTGACCTGAATCTTGCTATTGAATTTTAACCGTTATATTTGAACTGTGAATTTTATATATTATTCTTGAACTCGAATCAATATTCTGGATATCGTGTTGACAATTTGGACATTATTAGACTCTGGACAAATTAAATTGTAAATCTCTAATGTTTATTATTTATCTTATTATTCTTCTTATTTCTGTTCATCCTTTATATCATTGTTATTTGTACTAATCATCAACACTTAAGTTGTTGTGAATGTCTTTGTCCTGGGTGCAAAACCAATATGATTGTTGAGTGTCTTTAGCCTGTGTGGCAAGGACACGTGGTGAAAGTTCTTTTTGGCCTGGGTGCAAAAAAGAACTGTTGATTGGCATGATCATGACCATTGGTGTTACACTTAATGAAATCTTAATGGTGAATTTTTAAATTGGAGAAGATAGTAGACATTATGATATATTTGACTCTTCTAATGGATTGCTCATTCCGCTGCAGTTATTTGTTGAAAACTTATATTATCTACCATATGTTTTTAAATCTCTGATTTATCACTGTTGAAGGCTAAGGATAACTTATTCTTCGTTATCTTAGTCATGATATTCTTTACTGGGCAATTTGAGCTCACCCTTTTGTTTCATAATTCCTTTCAGGAAATGAGAATGTAGTTGGGGCTAGCGGGGAGAAGTGATGGTTCGAGTTAGTAGTTGTAGTAGTCATCACCAAGTTGTAAAATAGTGTGGCAATAATTGTAGTGAGGACTTACTCTATGTGTTGTCCTACTATACACAACATTATAATAATTTTAAATAGGAGAATATATGTATGTTATTTGTATTTTGGTGACTCAAATTGGGTGGTGTAGACCCTAATTTGGGCGCGTCACAATTGGTATCAGAGCTTAGGGATATGATCTCTAGTGGAGATCTAGGATTAGAACTAGAAGGGGAGAGACGAGTAGAATCCTTCATTAGATGTCCTACCTAAGTTAAATTTCGTTATTTAATTACTCGGTCTAGATGTAGGGACAAGATGTGACATGTCAATTTCTTTAACTAACCTTTATTTTGTGGCTGCATTTCAGAATGACATTTGAAAACCAGGAGATGAACAATGGAATGCAGGAGATAATTGAGACACTGTTAACGATTAACCAAGATGCTGTGAATCGGAAGGGTAATAATTCTTTGGTGACTCCAGAAAATAACGCTACTGACCACATGATATATGATGGCTTTTTAAGGGCCTTTCTACAATTCATGTTGAACTAGACAAGAGGAACTCTTGTTTATAATACAGGTGGAAACACTGGTAACTCACGACTAGTCACTGCTAAGCAATTCAAGGAGTTAGAACCGCTTGAGTTTTTCGGGAAGCCAGACCCACTCAAGGAAGAGGCGTGGATCAAGCAAATAACGAAAATATTTGATGTACTACGATGCGTTAATGAACAAAAGATTCCCTTCGCCACGTTTATGCTGCGAGGAGAGGCATATCACTGTTGGAAATCAGTAAAACGTACTCATCACTCGGCACTCGAGATATCTTGGGCAGAGTTCCAAGAACTATTCAATGAGAAGTATTTTTCAGAGAGTATTCGCCACATGAAGGAGGTGGAATTCATCAAACTGGAGCAAAACAACATGACTGTCTCGTAGTATGAGGCCAAAATTGCTTAGTTATCCCAGTTTGCACCCCACTTGGTGGACAATGAAGAGCGCATGACTCGAATATTTTTACAAGGTTTGAAACCTGAAATTCGTTAACACCTTATTTATTTTAAACTTCATTTGTATTCAGATATTGTGGATGGGGCTTAGTTACTGGAGCGAGAAAAAAAGACGTTTCAACCGAGAGGTAATGACCGTCAAAGGGAGAGAAATTACGATAATAATCGTAACAATGGTAGCAATCATCGGAACAACGAGAACCATCGAGGAGGCAATAACCATGACAAAAATGGAAACCACTTCAGTAGCAATCTTGGCGCAAATAATATAAAGAACGAGCCTAATGGAAATAACTTTAAGAAAAGAAGATTCAATAATGATTATGGAAAGGCACCGACATCGACACCAGCACCAGTTTCAAAGGGAGGGGAACGAGTATTAGTCAAATGTTACAAGTGTCGACAGGAGAGACATATCAGCCCAAACTGTATTCAGTCATCTAAGGTCTATTACAATTGTGGGAAGGGAGGTCACAGTGCTCGATTTTGTCCATCAGCAAATTGAATCCATCTGTAATGGCGACACCCAAAGCTAACACGGACAAGTCAAAACCAATGGTTTAGGGGAGAGTTTTTGTTGTGACATCCCAACAGGTGTGGAACTCAAACAAAATTATAACCAGTAAGCTATTCATAAACTCTTGTGAAGCCTATGCCATGTTAGATACTGGCTCTGCCCACTCTTTTATTTCACCTGCATGTGCTCCACGTTTGAACTTGACTCATGAGAAATTAGACTTTGCTCATCTGTTAAAACTCCATTAGGAGAAATATTTGTTATATCTACTGTCTATAAATCTTGTTTGGTCCAAATCGGCACCCTCACATTACCCATTGATCTTATCTATTTGAAAATGCATGAATTTGATGTGATTTTAAGAATTAATTGGTTGACTACCCATCATGTTAAAATTGATTGCTTTCATAAGATCATTAGTTTTCATATTCCTAATTAACCTGTTATGCAAATTCAAGCAACCAAACCGTTAAAATTAATAACTATCATTTCTAGCCATAAAGTCATCCGCTTATTGAAAAATAGATGTCAAGCCTTCTTAGCCTATATCACTGATTTAAACAAAAATACGTCAGACTTGAATGATATTTTCATTGTTAATGAATTCCCTAACGTATTTCCCGAAGAACTTCCTGGCTTAGCCCCAGACTGTGATATTAAATTTTATATTGACCTTGAACTTGGTACTAAACCTATTTTTAAAGCCTTATACCGAATGACCCCCATTGAACTTCAAGAGTTAAAAGTCCAACTATAGGAATTATTAGATACTGGTTTTATACGTCTGAGCACATCGTCTTGGGGTGCTCCTATTTTATTCGTGAAGAAGAAGGACGAGAGTATGAGATTGTGCATTGACTATCGAGAGTTGAATCATGTCACCATCAAAAATAGGTACCTGTTACCTCGAATTGATGACTTATTTGATCAGTTACAAGGTGCAAGATATTTTTTAAAGATTGATCTCCGTTCTAGATATCATCAATTAAAGATTAAAACTGATGACGTTCCAAAGGCTGCCTTCAAAACTCGATATAGTCATGCCTTTTGGATTAACTAATGCTCATGCTGCCTTCATAGACACAATGAACTGAATATTCTAAGAATATTTGAATCTTTTCATGGTTATCTTTATTGATGACATCCTCATATACTCCAAGAGTCGTGAGGATCATGAACGCCACTTGAGATTGATACTCCAAAATCTTCGTAAGAACAAGTTGTATGTTAAGTTGAAGAAATGTGAGTTCTGGCTAAAGGAAGTAATGTTCCTTAAACATGTGATCTCTAAACAAGGAATATTGGTTAACACTGCGAAGATTGAAGCAATATTAAAATTGAGAGCAACCTAAGACAGTAACTAAAGTACGAAGCTTTTTGGGCCTAGTTGGTTATTATCGGAGATTCGTAGAAGGATTCTCTCGAATTATCACTCCATTAACTCAGCTGGCTCGGAAAAGCACAAAATTCGAATGGAACGAAGAATGCGAAAAGAGCTTTCAAGAACTTAAGAGGAGACTTGTTTTAGCTCCTGTTCTTACCATACTATCAGGATCTAGAGGATTTGTCATCTACAACGATGCTTCAGGCAAAGGTTTTGGTTGCGTTCTCATGTAACACAGAAAAGTTATAGCTTATGCCTCTCGAAAACATAAGGAATATGGGAAGAATTACCCTACTCGTGATCTAAAGTTAGCAGCGGTCGTTTTCGCATAGAAGATCTGGAGACACTACTTGTATGGGGAGAAAGTGGAGATCCATATGGATCATAAAAGTCTCAAATATTTCTTCACACAGAAGGAACTCAACATGCAACAACAGTGTTGGCTTGAGCTATTAAAGGATTACGACCACACCGTCCAATACCACCCGGGAAAGGCAAACGTGGTAGTTGACACATTAAGTAGAAGATCATATGTGAGTACAAGTGCAATACTGACAACACAAGGGCACATTTTATATGACTTACAGAAGATGGAGATAGAGTTAAAGACACCAAGAACCCACATGAAGATTGTACATGTACGAGTAGAACTGGCTTTAATTAACAAAATTAAAGCTGCTCAAGCTACTGACCAAGAACTGGTGAATATGATGAAGAAAGTATAAGAAGGCGTTATTCCGAAAGCAAGAATCGACGAGGAAGAGATACTTCGAGTCAACTCTCGACTATGTCCCTAACGACCCTGAATTGAAATATAAAATCATGATAGAGGCACACAACAGTACCAAAATGTATCGTGACCTTCAACATACGTTTTGGTGGAACAATATGAAGAGGGAGATCACAGAGTTTATCTCAAGGTGTTTAATATGTGAACGCGTCAAAGTAGAACATCAAGTACCTAAGGGTCCATTGCAACCACTTGAGGTTCCAGAATGGAAGTGGGAACATATCACTATGGATTTCGTGACAGGTCTTCCCAAGGTTTCTCAAGGCTTGAACGCAATTTGGGTCATTGAAGATAGATTGACCAAGTCCGCTCATTTCTTACCCATATGAGAAAACTATTCACTTGAGCGTTTTGCCAATATGTACATAAGTGAGATTATGAGATTTGTAATGTCCAGGAAATTTGAACCTTATTATCAATTTATTTTGACATATGGAATTATTTTATTTAAATTTTACGGACTTAATTGGATCCATGTAAGTATTGTTATTTAATTATAATCATACGATCTAATAATTTTATTGCAATAAAGGGATTCACTAATAGTTTGAACAAATTAGTGATTTAACCCTAGAAGTTTGTTAGCAAGAAAATGGGAAAAAATCTAAATAAATAATTTTATTGTTATCGGATTAAATAATTCGAATAAAGAATTATGGTTAAAATAAATATTTTAAATAATTAATCAAGTTGGTTATTCAAATTAGATGTTAAAAATATAATTACTAATCTTAGTTAGTGTATTGGGCCATCTTCCTCATTAATTTAAATGGCCCAACATTATTGTGTAGGGTTAATTTCCCTTCTAATTCCTTTTGGGTCACTTTTCTTTTATTTTAACTAACCCAAAAATTAGATGGGCTGAACCCAAACTCTATACTATTAACAAGTGGGTTGAGCCCATTCTTATTTCTTTACCGGTCGGGTTGTACCAATTTCAATCGGGTCGGATCTAACTAAATCTGGGGAAGCCGGTAGGAGGATTTGGGGATAAACCGAGCAAAACCCTCAAATCAGAAATTGAGCAAAGTCTCAAACTCTCCATCAGACAACCGAGCCTATGAAGGACCTAGACCCTCAAATCAGCCGAGACTGAGCAACAGAGGTAGGGGTCGCTAGGGCTCTCGATTCAATCGGACGGGACGGGGGAAGGAGGTCGGCGCGATGACGTGAGGAATCGACCGGTTGGGTTGAAGGATAAGCACCGACCGGCGGCTACCAAGTAACGACCGAGCGATTGGCGAACGGACCAAGGGTCCCAGGTTTTCAGCGACGCGACCGGTGGAGACGCACTGCTCGAGGGCTGCCAAGCGAGCTTAGCTGGACTCGGATGGGTGGTGATGAAGACCAACGACAGCCCACTCCTCTAACGCTTGGGTATTGCCCTGTTAGAGTGAGTTATTATCCGGCGAGAAGGGTAATCGCTTTGCTATAAATTGAAGGTCCAAGCCTTAGCCGAAGCTGCCGATTCCCTTTGTTCTTGTGAGTCCCAAATTAGAAAATATATATATATATATTAGAGGTCGCAGCAAGGAGAGGAAACCAGGGAAAATTAATCAGTGAATGTCCGACTGGGTTTCGTATTGTGGTAGAAGGAGAAGGATTGCAACGCGATCAAACCCAAGGTATACCGAGCTGCCGATTTTCTTGTGGGTTTGGTTTTTGGAAATTTTTCTTCTGTGCTTGAATTGTGTTCATTACTTGTACTGTGTTAAGTCTTTATTGGGAAACTGTTGTTAATGAACCTTAAAGGTTCTAGCAGTTGATGGTATTAGTTTATACTATACATTTGTTTTGGGATTGTATTGTGTTGATTTATTTTGATTAAGAAATCTAGTATTGTGGTAGTAATGGTATTGGGTAGTATAATTTCTGCTATTGGTCGATATACACTGTATTGGAGTGTTGTATTAACTTACTTGGGTTTGGAACTCTGATATTGTATTATGTTAATTCTTGTCGAGAATCTAATGAACCATAAGGTTCGGCAGCATAACCGTGCGAATTGGTTTGGCCAACCCCGATCGTTGGAGGATTCACCAAGTGTTTGATGAAAGGCCTAAACTAGGCTGTGTTTCATGTTGGGTGAAATGTTCCTGTCAGTAGCTTTGTTAAAAAAAAAATAATCAAATCTTGGCTTTCTGTTGAGTATGATAATCAGTATTGCTAGAATCAGTTTAGAATATGTTGTCTATTGTAGGGTAATAATTTTTGGTTAGTATGGAAATGAAATTAATAAAGTGATTATTTATGATTTATCAATAAATAATAAATAATGATAATAAATATTTAATTATTAATATTAAATAATAATTAAATATGAATGAAATTTATAAAGTAATTATTTATTGTTTATCAAATAATAATAAATAAAGATACTAAATATATAATTGAGTATAAATAAAGTTATTTATCAATAAACCATAAATATTTAATTATTATTTAATAATTATTAAATAATAATCAAGTATGAATAAAATTAATAAAATAATTATTTATTAATTAATAATAAATGAAGATAACAAGTATTTAATAATTATTGTTTAACATCAAAATAAATAAATAAATAAAGATAATAAATATTTAATTATTATCTAATTAATATTAGATAATAATTAAGTATAAATAGAGTTAATAAATTAATTATTTATTATTTATCAATAAATAATAAATAAAGATAATAAATATTTAATCATAATGAATAAAGTTAATAAAATAATTATTTATTATCATTAGGTAATAAATAAAGATAGTAAATATTTAATTATTATTATTTAATTAATATTAAATAATAATTAAGTATGAATGAAGTTAATAAAGTAATTATTTATTATAAATAAAGATACTAAGTATTTAATTAGTATGAATGAAGTTATTTATCAATAAACAATAAATATTTAATTATTATTTAGTTAGTATTAAATAATAATTAAGTATTAATCGCATTATAAAATAATTATCTATTATTTATTATTTAATAATAATAAATAAAGATAATAAATATCTAATTATTATCTAATTAATATAAATAATAATTAGGTATGAATAAAAATTAAATTAGTGATCAATTATTATCTAGTTGCTATTAAACCATAATAAATTTATTATTTATTTTCATAAATAATAAATAAGGATTATTAACCCATATTTAGAGACAAATAAGGGTAATAGTTGAGTATTACCCATAGTTAGGTATTTATTTGCTAATCTTCCTCTTCTCTTCATTCTCAGGTGACCGATACTTATGAAGGTCCAAGAACAATCTGGTATTTATAATTTTAATTTTTTCCATTAATTTTTCATTTGGGTTTTCTTTTATCTTCCCAATAATTTTCTAGATTAGTATATTTTGGGTCTTCTTTTATCTTTCTAATTATTTTTTGTATATGCATGTCTCCCGTTTATGTATTCTACTGTATGTATGTTTGTGCTAGTTAGTCTTCTTTTGGTATTTGTAATTTTATTCGTCGTTAGAGCCCTGTTTTTGCTTTTGTTTCTATTTTCGTTTCTGCTTTTGTTCCTTTTTTGTTCATGTTTCTATTTTTGCGTATGTTTTTACTTTCATTGTTTCTTCTATTTGTGGTATTTTCACATTTGGGCTGCTCATAATCCAAAAAATTAGATCATTTTTTGTGATTCAATATGTAAGTTTCGATCGTATTTCTACAATCTGAATCTGAATATGATAGTAAAGAAAGTTGATGAATTATCTGTTTTGGTTGTTTCAAGTCTCAGTCCCAAAAAGAGAGTCAATAATTTGGTGAAGTCTCAAATCTGATCCTACATTCAATATCAACTTTGCAAATTTCATTTCAGTTAAGAAAGTTTTGATCTTGGTCGTTAATTATGCTCAAAATATGATTGTAATGAAAATATGACATCTCATGTTTATGACCTAGAGCTTTATCTGATGCTTTTTGTTTGTTATGCCCATATACACATTAATATACATAATAAATTTATAAGCTCAATTCATAGGGGGTCCAAACATACTTTGGTGGTTTAGTAAAGGGAGAAAATTTTGTAGTCCTGTACTTAGAATTTACAGATAAAAAGTTGTAGCACATGCTTTTCATTACTTTTTCAGCTACTAAATAAAGAATTTCTATTTGTAAGATTTAGCTTTGCTCGACCTCGACCTAGAGCATTCCTCGGTTCTTTTGTAGTCTGTTATGCTTAATCATTAAACACCTATTCAAATGAAAATTAGTGAAGTAATCTAAAATGTAATTGTGTTCTCCAAATCTAGAGGATGTTTATTTAATTTATATCAGTTTTTATCTTGTGATTTTTAAGTCTCTTCATTCCAGCGGTGGTGAGGCCTATACTGGATTCCTTCGAATCATCCAAGCAAGTACCTCAAAATGTACTATTAATTCCAGACCATGTTTGCTCTTCATTTGGTGAATTTATGGCGAGTCCTACCCATTTTCATTTGACCTCTTTCTTTTAGAAGGCCATCAACTTAACTCCAAAATGTGGCTTTGTGCTTGTTGAATAGGTTTAAAGTGATTTCAATTTCTACTGATACTTTTCCTTTTTCTCTTCACCTTATATATTATGTTCTTTTTTAAAGTTTATCATTTGTTTGTATGTTCATGAGTGGTTGTAGGTATGACTGGTAAAAAGCAGGGTTAATATGAGATGTTATTGTCACTTGTGATCTGTTCTTCCTCTTCCCTCCCATTTTCCTTTTCACTATGGTTTGAGATGAGAATAAGAATTGGAGTTTCCTTCACTTGTTAACGAAGGAGTATTGTAAAGCAAACATCTTCGAATCATTTTTAAGCAAACTAACTGTTTTTCTTGCTATTTGACCATTACATTTTCACGAGGAGTTTTTAATGACTTTATTATTTGCATGTAAGGAAATTATGGTTACTCAGTTAGAAGAAATTTCAAATCTTGTGTGTTGCTATGTTCTTGATTTGGTGATATACTGATAATAGGAACATTAGAAACTAAAAATTTGATTGTTAGAGTCAAAAAGTAGTGATCCACAATAAATAAGAATAGATAAATAAAAATTGTGAGTGTGTGAGAGAGAGAAAAGAGAGTGCTAATAAAAATACAGAGAAAGAAATAGGAAAATAAATAAATACCTAAAAAAATAGTTAGAAACAGGCTCACACACGCTTTATAATATAGAATAGATAACTTAAATATAATATTTTTTGTCTCATAAAATAGTCTTTCTAAAGTATATAAATTATTACTTTAAAAGATAAAATAATTTAAATTTTATGTATTCACAAATAAATAAATAAATTTCTTTTTTTTTTTTAAAACGGAGAGAGTATATTATGGTTGTAATTGTATTTTGTAAATTGCTAGTTGCACTGGTAATTGTTACACGGATATTCTGTGATATGACTATCATAGAGTTAAAACAATAACAATAATAGTTCTTGCATCTGAAACAGTATGCTGCGTTTGTGACATTTTATAGATATATTTATTATGATTTAGTTTGATATAGTGGGTTGATTTGCTAGTGTTTTTATTCTGTTCCCTTAGTTAATTAAGTGATAACTATTGTGCGTAAGGAGAAGTATTTGGTATTTGTCTTAGGAGCATATTTACATGCATTACGTTTCTTTTGTTCAAGTTGTTAATTTATGTCATTTCATTCATTTACTTGGTTGTTTCTCCTTGTTGATATTTATAAATTTGCTCTACCCTTATTTGAGAATATTGTATGAATAGTTCTTTTTCGCAGTAGGTATTAAAAGTTGTTGATTATTATATTTTAAGAATTAATAGTTGATCCACTTGATTGCCTTATTCTTCGAACAATTGTACTTTTATGAAAGATAATATCATGGACAAACAATAGATAAAACTACAAAGCCCTTGCCAAAGATATGTGGATGGTGTGACACCCCCCCAAATCCGGATACTTAATTCCCACTGATTTGGTGTTCACTACAACCTGTGACACCCCCAAATCCGGGTACTTAATTTTCACTGATTTGGTGTTCACTATATCAATCATTCACAACTATTTACCCATAATAGGAACAATTAAAATAAACTTAAAGAAATATCTTCCCTCAAATGGGGTTACATCACCAATCTCTAAATGAAACAAATCTCAGGTTATCTAACCTTAATTACATCTGTGCGGAATAAAACATAATATTAAATAAGTCTTGTTACATATAAACATCAAACAAACAATAAATCTCCTGCTACTTCGGCATCTTGCCCTTGCCTTTACTCGTGGACGGCTCGTCCGGCTTTTCTGTCTTAGCTGCAATGTTTAATGCAAGAGTGAACAAACAATTGCTCACAAGTATGATAACAATAATATTTAAATGAAATGGATTTCAACTAAGGAATAACAGTTTTCTGAATCTCAGTCAATAAATGATCAAAGTCTAAAAGCTCGTTAGTATGCTCGATTCAAGGAAAAATAGATTTCAAGATTTATAAATTATATCTGAGGGTCACAAGACCTCGAACTATGTCCTAGGTTAACAAGTATTTTTACTGTAACCTTTAACAGTCATATAAACTATGGACCATCATCTCGTAATTAGGGGGATCAGCCCTTTGTACAATGTATTGTGCACAAACATTTTAACACTGTCGCGTAAGTAATCCCCTATATTAGGGTTGTTCATCTCAGTTTATCGTTTGAATCCGTACCAAAAGGAACTTGACTTGGAACAAGTATAAAAAATATTCTAAGTCTTTGAAATCGCTCATCAACTAAGGACTAGCTGAATCAATAAGGGTTTGCTAGTCTAATCCATCATTAAAGTCAAACAACCAAGTGTATGTTCGGAATTTAAATGACAATCACTGATCAAATATATAATAACTGAAAAAAAATATAAGTACTCAACATGGTATCAACCTTGCTTGAATAACAATAAGCTAAGGTTAATTAACTTGCTCAAGGAAATAAACTTGCTGAAATAAAAGTAACAAGTTTAAGGAAGAAATATCTTGCTATAAATAATTTTCAAGTTTAAGGGAGGAAAATTTGCCTCAAGCGTAGATTACAAATTTAAGTAATTCACGATCCTTAAACAACCTATACATTTAATTATAAAATGGTAACATAATTAGTCACAAGATTAAAAGCATTTTAGGCTTGTTCTTTATCTCATTTTATTATAATATCTCATTTAGCATACCATAATCAACAAGTATCAACCATCTTGAAATTTCATTAATTACTTAATACTTTATTATAGGTTAATAAAATATATATTTTTTTTTATACTGTTCCACCGCCGGGGCGGGAAAATACTTAACAAAAATCTCGTCGAGGCGAAGATTTTCTTAACAAAACTCTCGCCGGGGCGAGAGGCTCGCTGGGGCGAAGAAAGTCAGTGCATTTCTCTCGCCGGGGCGAGAGACTCGGCAGTCGTCTTCCCCAGCTCGCGAACCAGTGAAAACTTAGGCCAAATTTGGCCAAATTTTCCGAATTCTACCATCCAATACACAAATTAAATATACCCAGACATCAAATATAACACAAAACTATTACCCAACATATTTATAAACATTCTAAATATCATATTACACATAATCAACCAATTTAAATCCAAAAATTCACTATTAAACAATTTATTCATGTTTTAACCATTTTTATGAAACTAAGCTCTGTAACATCATCTTTCAACCAATTAAAACCATTTTTCTTGCATTATCCTTGTTTTTCATCATATACTCATAAGCAATTATTAATTTACCGAATAACAACTAATTTAAGCATCAATTTTCATACATATATACAATTCATGAAATAAACTCTGTAAAAACTAAAAACTAAATTCAAAAACATGTTTTCATGAATTAACTCTTCAAACTAGTTTATATCCATCATATAATCATCTAATGCATGCTTTATATCAATCACAATAACTATAATCAAATAATTCATGTTTTGAACCAACAAGTTTTTATACAGAGAAACAAAATACAGTGAAGAACAAAATTTAGCAAGAGTTATACCTTCTATTGCTTAAAACTTGATTAACCTTCTTTGATTTTGGAATCCTCCTTTCCAATCTCCAAATTCTTCTTCTCAAATTCTCTCTTTTCTCTCAATTCTCAAAGCTCTGCTCACTCTCTCTCAATACTCTGTTCTTCTCTTTTTTTTAACTGACGTGACTTTTAAAAAAAAATAAACTGATGGAATAAAGAATAAAAACTGATAGTTTAATAAAATAATAATGTATATTGATATTAATCTATCAGTTACATAATTCAAAAAGCCATAAGGCTTGTTTGACAAATACTAATTAAAATAATCTATTATTCTAACTAAAGGTCTTAAGACCTTGTTTGGTAAAACAAAATAACCCATTATTTCCAAACAAAGGTCATAGGGCCTTGTTTGGTAAAACTAAATTAAACACTTTCTCATTTATTTTAATAAATCATTATAACATATAGTTTTAAATGTCACACTTCTAATTTAATTGAACTTATTATTAAATAAATTCAATTAAACCTTACTAACTTAAATAATAAATTTATTTAACTAATAACAATAACACCAAATGAATTATATTATTCAAATAAATTATTTATTCAAATAAACCTTTTTATCATCTAATTGAATTATTAAATTAAATTAGAATAAACATAACAAATCACATTCAAATAACATTTAAAATTATTAAACTTAACATATACCCATTTCACAAAAACTTAATAAATTATTTATTTAGCTCAATAAATTAATAAAAATATTTATATAATTCAATAAATATTTTTATTCAATCACGAAAATTGCATTCGTTACATCTTTCCCTCCTTAAAAGGATTTTGTCCCCAGAATCACAACGCAATTAAATCGTCCGTTACATTCTCCCCTCCTTACAAAGATTCTGTCCCCAGAATCGCAATATAAAGATTAAACAAATAATTGAGGGAAATTTTGCATCATTTTCTCTTCGAGTTCTCACGTTGCTTCTTCAGCACTGTGGTTCCTCCAGATTACCTTAACAGAAGGTATCACTTTATTTCTAAGTACTTGTTCTTTCCTGTCTATTATCTGTACAGGAACCTCTTCATAGGATAAATCTTGTTCAAATTGTATCGGTTCATGTTCTATTACATGTTTATAATCGGGCTTATACGGTCGTAGCACCGATATATGGAAAACGTTGTGAATATGGCCTAACTCATGAGGTAAAGCTACCTTATAAGCTACCTCACCCACCCGTTTCAACACTTCAAAGGGTCCAATGAATCGCGGACTCAACTTTCCCTTTTTACCAAATCTGATTTTCCCCTTCCAGGGAGATACTTTGAGAAACACAAAACTGCCGACTTCAAATTCGCGATTTTATCGGTGTTGATCAGCATACTTCTTCTGTCTGTCTTGAGCGGCTATCAGTCTGGCTCTTATCACCTTGACAATTTCAGCAGTTTGTTGTACCAGCTCGGGTCCCAATGGTCGTCGTTCACCAACCTCATCCCAGCATAACGGAGTTCTGCATTTTCTTTTGTACAATGCTTCGTATGGCGGCATTCCAATACTCGCGTGATGACTATTGTTATAGGCAAACTCGACCAGAGGTAAATGATCATCCCAGTTGCCTTTAAAATCCATAACGCACGCTCGAAGCATATCCTCCAACGTTTGAATTGTTCTTTCGCTCTGGCCATCGGTTTGAGGATGGTAGGCTGTACTCATTCTCAACTGCGTTCCCAAACAAGCTTGCAGACTCCTCCAAAATTTTGAGGTGAAACGTGGATCTCTGTCTGACACTATTGACACTGGAACACCGTGCCTTGAGATAATCTCCTTGACGTATAATTTCGCCAGCTGATCCAAAGTGAATCTGATTTTGATAGGCAAGAAATGTGCTGATTTCGTCAATCTGTCAACTATGACCCATATTGCGTCATATCCCTTCTGAGTAGTTGGAAGCCCTACCACAAAATCCATTGTGATATGCTCCCACTTCCATTCTGGTATCTCCAAGGGCTGTAGCAAACCACTTGGTCGTTGATGCTCCGCTTTAACTCTCTGACAAGTGAGACACTTCGCAACATACTCAGCAACCTCTCTTTTCATGTTTGGCCACCAAAAATGTTGGCGAAGATCCTGGTACATTTTTGTGCTACCCGGGTGAATCAAAAATCTTGAACTGTGAGCTTTGTTCAAAATCTCTTCTCTGATCTCTGGCACTGACGGAACCCAGATTCTGCCCTCAAATCTCAACATTCCTTCGGTGTCAATTTTGTATTTAAGCTCTTCTCCCTCAAGCACTCTTTGCCGTATCTTATCACATTCCTCATCGTGAAGTTACGCTTCCTTCACCTTTTCTACCAAAGTTGGTTGGGTTTCCATCTGGAACAATTTTTTATTAGACTCTGGCAAACACTTCACCTCTAGCTCCAATTTAACCATTTCCGCTACGAGCTTCTCCTGATCAGTTAACAAAAGTAGTTTCTCCCGACCCTTTCTACTCAAAGCGTCAGCAACCACGTTAACCTTCCCTGGATGGTATAGAATTTCACAGTCATAGTCTTTGATCAATTCTATCCATCTCCTCTGCCGCATATTCAAATCCTTCTGTGTAAAAATATACTTCAGACTTTCATGGTCTGTATATATTTCACACTTCTCCCCATAGAGATAGTGCCTCTAGATATTCAGAGCAAACACCACAACTGCTAACTCCAAGTCATGGGTCGGATACCCTTTTTCATAGTCTTTTAGTTGGCGCGATGCATATGCAATAACCTTACCATTCTGCATCAACACACAACCAAGTCCTTTATGCGATGCGTCGCTATACACCACAAAATTTCCTGTATCATCTGGCAAAGACAACACAGGTGCCGAACTTAGTCTCTTCTTTAGTTCTTGGAAACTCTTTTCGCACTTCTCCGTCCAAACAAACTTCACTGATTTCATTGTTAAATTCGTTAACGAAGTGGCGATCCTGGAGAAATCTTGAATAAAACGTCTGTAGTATCCTGCCAAACCTAGGAAACTCCTCACTTCTGACGGTGTCTTCGGCTGATCCCAGTTCATTACAGCTTCCACTTTCACTGGATCCACTGAAATCCCGTCTTTATCGATAACATGCCGAAGGAATTGAACACGCTCCAGCCAAAATTCGCACTTCGAAAATTTTGCATACAATTTCTCTTTCCTTAACGCCTCCAATGTCACCCTCAAATGCTCCACGTGTTCTTCCTGAGTTTTGGAGTAAACCAGAATGTCGTCTATGAATACCACCACAAATTTATCCAGAAATGGTTTGAACACCCTATTCATTAAGTCCATAAATGCTGCAGGCGCATTCGTTAAACCAAATGACATAACCAAAAACTCATAGTGACCATATCTAGTCCGAAATGTCGTCTTTGGTACGTCCTCCTTTCTTACCTTCAACTGATGGTACCCACTTCGTAAATCTATCTTTGAAAAATATCTTGCTCCCTTCAGTTGGTCAAACAGGTCATCGATCCTTGGCAACGGATACTTATTTTTAATCGTGACCTTGTTCAACTCTCTATAATCAATGCAAAGATGCATTGATCCATCCTTCTTCTTAACAAACAATACCAGCGCTCCCCACGGCGAAACGCTCGGTTGAATATACTTTTTATCTAGCAGCTCTTGTAGCTGCACCATCAACTCGTTTAATTCCACTGGAGCCATTCGATACGGGGCTTTCGATATAGGGGCCGTTCTCGGTGCTAAATCAATCACAAACTCGATTTCCTTATATGGCGGTAATCCTGGCAAATCATCAGGAAACACGTCCGCAAAATCCCTAACTACTGGTATCTCCTCCAGCTTTGAACCTACCTTTCGGGTATCGACTATGTAGGCTAGATATCCTACACATCCTTGTCTCAACATCTTTCTGGCCTGCATCATCGTCAGACAACTCGTTTGTCTAGGCGACTTGCTGCCATAAAACACTACCTTTGACGGAGTCATAAGGTTTGCACACTTCTTTTGACAGTCAATGACTGCCCCATGGTTGAACAACCAATCCATACCCAAAATAACGTCAAACTCCCCAAGACGAATTGGGATTAAGTTGATCGTCATCACATGACCCTTGATATCTACCTGACAATTTTTGAGGACAAACTTAATAGGAATCACTTCCATATTCGCAATTTCTATATTCATGGGGTAATCTAATTCTTCCTGAGGTAAATCTAATTTCTTAGCAAAATCATCGGATATAAATGAGTAAGTAGCACCCGAGTCAAAAAATACATAAGCATTAACATTATTGACTGGAATGATACCTGACACTATATCCTTTGACTGCACAACATCCTGCACCGTCATATTGAATGTTCGAGCGGTAGGTCGATTGGGCTGTGTCGGTCCTGTGATAGTCAGATTGCCTCCACCGCTGTTTCCTTTTCCTGCACTGGCTCCACCTGTAGTTGCTTTCTTAGGGCAGTCTCGGGCAAAGTGATCCTTCGACCCGCAGATGAAACATGCACCCTTCTTCGGACTAGGGCAATTCGGTGCGATATGACCCTCCTGTTCGCAGTTGAAACATACCCTCTTACCCTTCAAACAAACACCCACATGGCTCTTTCCGCAGTTACTACACACCTCCACATTCTTTTTCTGATTACTCTGCTGACTTCCCGCAGAGTTACTATCACTCCACTTCCTCTTCTGACCGCTGCCCCCATGGCTACCACTTGCCTTGTTTTCACTTTCATTCTTCTTCTTCCTCTGCTCCTGATTATACTTGGACAGAGCATCACTGCCTCCTTCAGCGATAATTGCCTTTTCCAAAACTGCCGCGAATGAGTTCAGTTGGAACATCGAAACTCGGCTATACAGCCAGGGCTTCAGTCCCTGCTCAAACCTTCTAGCCTTTCGCTCATCCGTGTTGACTTGATATGGCGCAAACCTCGCCAGCTCATTGAATTTTGCTGGATACTCAGGTACTGTCATGGTACCTTGCTTCAGCTCTAAAAACTGCACCTCCATCTGATTCTGAGCACTTGTTGGGAAATAGGTCTCAAAAAATATTTCCTTAAATCGCTCCCACGGTATTATCCCTTACCCACCTCGGGTTTTATTTGCTAGCCACCAGTAGCTTGCTTCTGATTTGAGCATGAACGTTGCAAATGCCGTCTTTTGGTCCTCATTGACCCTAGCTACATCAAACACCTTCTCCATCTCCATGACCCAAGTTTGGGCTTCAATTGGATTCATAGAGCCGTGATATTCTGGAGGTCCGACAGCCTTGAAGTCTTTAAAAGTCATAGCCTAAGCTTGGGGTTGATTCGCAAAGGCTCCTGTTAATAAATTTACCAGTTGCTGCATTGGATTAGCGTTAACTTCTTCGTTGTTATTGGTGGATCCCTCAGGGGTTTGCTGACGGGTTTGTCTTCTTGGCGGCATCTTACTGTTAAGAATTCGCGCTATTAGATTATTATTCAATTACTTAAACATTTAAGTTTTAACTTAAACATTTATAAACAACACTTAACACATAGTGTAGACACCCAAATTTTGCGTTTCCTTCTACTAACCATGACAGGAGGGCGAAATCGTCAATTGAACCAGCTTGCGGGAGCAAAGGAGCGGGCACAAGGGCGAGCGCCCGGCACCGCCGCAATGTTTTGGGCAACCCAAGTTTACGTGACAATAAAGCCGTCCGAGGCAGGCATTTCCGAATGAGGTGGCACGTCTCCCGGAAATTCCCGGACTGCAGAATAAGGGCCTGTCAGCGAAAACCGACGTCGCGGCACGAAAATCGAGGCGTGGCACGAAAATCGAGAAAGTCAAGCCCGCCAGCCGCGGATAGATCTGCGGCCAAGTGGGTGCGCCAGCACGGAAATCAGGAAACCAGGCACTACCAGCTGAGTGCGATGGGAGGCGTGCCAGCTGGCCAGCCTATTTAAGCAAGCTTCAGGCGGCATACAGGAGGTTCAGCAAATTTTGGAGAAGAAGAAGAAAAACAGCAAACAGCAGCACGGAATTTGAGAGAAAAATAGTAGATTTTGCAACAAAAAATAGGAAGAAAAGAGAGGAAAAAGAGAGAAATTTTACTCCTTTAATTTTGATTGTATCAAATATATTTCTCATCCTATTCAAATACCAAGACTTCATCCTTTTTGAGATCATTTTGCAAGGTAAAAATTCCTTTTGTTATAACAATTCATATCATCTTATTTGCTTAGATGGGATGTAGTTTTCATGTATATTGTTGAACAATCATGGATTATGGATTATTAGGGAGGGTTCCATCGGAACAAAATTCTTCCTAATAACCCGAGGATATCCAATTGATAAAATTTCTAGCTTGTTTGTGATAATTTATTGGGTGTAATTTATTTAGATTGTCATTTCCGGATATCATGGTATATTAGATAAACCCGGGTTGGTTAGTTATGTAATATTCATTTTGTAGGCATGTATTAATCTCGTGTGAGCCTAGGAATGCGACCCCGAGGTCCAAATCCGATGATGGACGTTTTGATGTATGTGATAGATTCAAGATGCTCGTTTTGTAACATGTAACCTTTGGGCCTTAAAACGACGCCAAGGCGGGAATCGTGTTTAAGGCCCCGAAATAGTGAAATTTGTGATTGTTGGCGTTCGGGGATATTTTGATGGCTTACATGCCCATGAATAGCCCCGACGCGTGTTTATGCTCGATTCGATTTATGACGCGAAATTGATTTCAAAGCTAAATGATAAGATTTTCATAAAAATCAAGCAAAGTAGGATATTAGAATCACGAGGTTAAAATTTGAGAAATGTTAATGAATGTCGATTCCTATCTAACGAGGAAGCTAAAGAAAAATCGTTTTCCAAAACATCACACAAAATGATTTTATAAATAAAATGACGTTTTACTAAGCCTTGATACATAGGGCGAAAGAGATTCTAGAAATTGCCTACCATTTATGAAAGCAATGTATAAATCTCGATTCCTATTTTGATGAAGGTTTAAAACTCTTCTTTTGCCAAAACGACACCTAATGGAAATCTTGCAGTTTTGACAATTAAAATCAAACATTTCTAATAAAGCTTTCTCGTGTATGCTGAAAAGACATTCCGAAGCGTTTTCAAGTTAAAGCACGACTTTCCCTAAAAATCCAAATGATTCTTTCATACGAACTCACCACAACATTCATATAGGCACACACACACACACACGCGCACGCACACGCATTTCATGAATTAAAGGATAGAAAAGCATCAAGATTGCGGTAACCGTGTTTCACGGAAGTCGAGGGGTGCCTAACACCTTCCCCTCACTTAAGCAAGCCCCCGAACTCTATGAATCTCAATTCGCAGACCAAATTAATTCGGAGTCACATATGAGCCAGCGATTTACGAAAGAGCGAAAACTCGGATGAGTTGGTACATCCATTTCAAATATACCAACTGGCGACTCTGGTTAATTGGCTCATCATAAAAACGATCTTTCAAAATCCCGTCGACCTCAATGCCGACCTTTTCCAAAAATCATCTAAACCAAAAGGCTAAAATTGGGAAAGACAGAGAAAGCGAAAAACCCGGCGTCGACAGCTGGCGACTCTGCTGGGGACATTAGAGGGCTTAAGCCGCGTTCAAATCTTGATGCTGTCCTATCCTTTAAAATTCATAAAATGTGTGTGTGTGCGATATTTTGATTTTTTACTTTTGTTGTGCGAATGTGTGTTGTTGTCCAATGAATGAATGATTGAATGGAATGGCTTTACTTTAAAGAAATCATTTGCATACGGTGAGGACGATGAATGTGAATGTATGTTGAGAGAGTACCTCCTCCTGAGGCGAACCTGTCGGTTGCTTATTACTGGACTCGATGGGGCTGCTCCCCGGAGATGGCTCAGGAAACGCACCACTCAAATCCGCTCCAATCGAAAGGGCTCAAACGAGTAGATTGCGAAGATTTGGGAACCTTCATGCCGAAAAGCCCGTGAGAGTAACCCTAGGATAGGTCATCCTCAGAATAACCCAACGCAGGAAAAGTCTCTTCATGCCTTTTTACGTTTATATGTCTAAATGTCATGATCTCATTCAATATTCATACATCCCTTTTCTATGTCGAAAGAGATTACTAACCGCTGTGAATTGCAGGGAATAGTTGGGGGAGCATAATAAAGCATGTTTAGCATTGGTTATGGCACTAAAGGACTACTAACTTTCTCTTTTGCAGGGAAAGATTAAAGAACCCCAAAACACAAAAAGTTATAGCTTTAGCATGCATCCATGTTTTCATTTCCCCAGGACTAAACTTCGAACCATTTGTCTCTGTAGGATTGCTCCTCAAACCCGTTCGCAGTCTAAGAAAGCCCAGGTCTCTACATCTGAAATGGCTGATCTTCCTAACCATAATTCCATATCTCGGGAGGAGTTTGATGATTTTAAAAGACAGATGATGGAAATGGCCACAATGTTAAAGGAACAGTTCTTAATCAGACAGGATCCGGTAAACCAGGGATCACATAATACTCCACCACCAGGGGATGATCAGAATCCTCCTAAAAATGGTACAAACTTGCTTAAAGAGGACCAACCCCAACTCAAGGACGAGCCAGTCATCCCAAAGCCCGTTCCCATACCTAGCAGGACAGTGATTACTATCCCAGAAGAGGGGGATAATGACGACCTTCGGAGAAAAATGAAACACATGGAGGAAACCATCCAATCTCTAAAGGGCATAGGATCCCTGGGCAGGGTTAATTACTCGGATTTATGTGTTTTCCCCGGAGCCAGATATCCAGAAAAGTTCAAAGTTCCCGAGTTTGAAAAGTACAATGGAAAGGGAGACCCCTATACACACTTGAAAATATACATTGGAGAACTCGGGGCTTATGCCGAGGACGAGGGGTTAAGAATGCAACTATTCCAGAAAAGCTTAACAGGGGAGGCAAGAATCTGGTATGCCCGCCTCGACAATGCCCGAATCCACAACTGGGAGGAATTGGCCCATACCTTCTTGAACCAATACAGCTTTCAGGCCCAGATGGCCCCTGACAGGTACCAAATGACAAAGGTTAAGAAACAGCCTAGGGAGTCCTTCAGGGAATACGCCCAACGATGGAGGGGCATGGCCGCACAGGTAACCCCCCCAATGAACGAATCAGAGATGGTGATGACCTTTGTAGACATCCAGGAGGCACCATATTATGAGAGGGTCATCTCGGGGATTGGAAGACCTTTTGCTGAAATGATTAAACATGGAGAGATGGTAGACATGGGGTTGAAATCGGGTAAAATCCGGGATCTTACTGCTTTAGAAACTGCTGCTGAGCAAATACAGAATGGAAACTATAGCAGCACTTCCCGGAGGGTCCAAAAGAAGAAGGAAGAGGATGTCTCCCTCATCCTACAAGGGTCATCCAGAAAAACAGAAAGTCATCTTCCGGTTCAGGTACAGAGGGGAGGGCCATCCCGTCAGCCAAACTTCACAGATCAAAGGACAGAGGGGCGAAGAAGATATGAGGCCTCGCAAAACCGAGTATTTACCCCGCTCGGGGAGCCGCTTGAACGGATATTAGCGGTATTAGTAGCCCAAAAGAAGATAATCAATTTGGCTCCCCCAAGTGACCCGAAGGGAAGGAGATTTGATCCAAGCAAGCGGTGCGCCTATCACTCGGGTTCCCCGGGTCATGATACACAGGATTGTTGGACATTGAAACATATAATTCAGAACATGATCGACAACGGGGAAATTGTGGTGGAGCAGCCAGACTCCCCGAATGTTAAGGCAAATCCCCTGCCAAGACATGATGGGGGGGGAGTCAATGTGACAGAGGCAAGTGAGGCTGGGGGGCCGCCAAGGTTGAACTACGTGCAGAAAATTGAGGAGATGATCAACGTAATACACGATCATGGGAATGCACGGGTAACGCCCATCAGGTTGATAGGGATAAGTACAAATGGCATGGAAGGACCTGTCAAGTTGACAGCCCCGAGGCCCATCATCCTTGCAGCCAGGCCGCAACTCCCTATCAGTAGTCTGAAGACTGTACCCTGGAATTATGGGGGAATGCCAGAGGAAGCGGTCAGTTGTGCTTCCGTGACGACCAAGGGGAACCCCTTATATCTGCCCGGGCGAGTCCTTGAGAGCCAAAAGAGAAAAAATGAAGAGGTTTCTGAGGAAAGGGCCATAGAGTTTTTGAAAAGGATGGATCACCCAGAAATGAGGGGGATCCAGATTTTAAACGAGGAATCAACCCTAACATCAGTCATGGATTTGGTGTTGTCATCCAGTGAGCATTGCAAAACCCTGATGAAGGTTCTGGAGGAGGCATTTGTGCCCAAAGAAATTAGTGAGGAGGGTTTCGGCCGGTTGGTAGGCCACTTATTGGAAACCGATGCAATATCCTTTACAGATGAGGACATTCCCGAAGAGGGAAGGGGGCACCGAAAACCGCTACACATTGCAGTAATCTCCTCAGGATATGTCATGAATGGGGTACTGATCGACGGGGGATCGACATTGAATATATGTCCTCTCAGTACGCTGAAGAAAATGAACATCAGTCCCAAGCGCCTGCGGGCCAGTCATGTGGTGGTTCGGGCTTTTGACGGATCCCGGAGGGACACCATCGGAGAGATAGAATTGCCAGTGGAGATAGGACCCTGTACTTTTGATATCTCCTTCCAAGTCCTGGATATCACGGCAAGCTACAACCTGCTGTTAGGGAGGCCGTGGATACACATGGCCGGGGCAGTTCCTTCCACGCTCCACCAACAAATCAAGTTGATCATCGATGGGAATCTGGTAACAATCTCGGCCGAATGTGATGACCCTTCTCCTCCCAGGAGTAGCCTACCAGTAATCAATGTGGATGAGTCAGCGGCGCCTGCCAGCTTTCAAGCACTAGAGATTAGCACTCCCCATTATAGATGCCTGGGAGCTCCAGCTGTGAAACCAAGGGTCTCTCCGGAACTCACCTTTGTGGCAAGGGAAATGATTAAAATGAACTTCCAACCTGGACAGGGACTAGGGAAAAGCAGTCAGGGAATCGCCGAGCCCATCCACCTGCCACAGCAGATAGGTAAAGCAGGATTGGGATACCATGTGGGCGCAGTACGGGGACACCGTCAGGGCGCGACTCCGATTCGACTAGTTGGCAGTCCAGTGACCAAAGTCGACAATAAGCAGGGGATCAGCAGGCCTGTGATTGGGGCAGGGAATGAAGAGTTAACCCCCACACGTAATGAGTCGACCCGGAGGGAAAGTTTCCTGCGGGAGGTCGCAAAAGAGTTTGAAACCAAATGCTATATCCCCGGACAATCAACAAGCAGTAAGGAGGGGACGAATGTTCTCGCACCACCGGGAGCCCAACAAGTTGTGCCTGTCATCGATTGGGCAGGGCTGATTATTCCTGGAGAAGATATGGAGAAGGATTCAGGCGACGTATCCGTAATCATCGGGGAGGTGTCCGATGTGAGGCCCTCCTTTATCCGGCGCATTTCATCTGACCTGACCATCGACAATTGGACCCAGAAACCAGTAATATCCAAAAAAGGGTAAAGCTCGACGTCAGGGTGATTGACCCCAGATGATGGGGGAATGAAGAAGTTTATTTTTGTTGTTGTTTTATTTCTGCATCATTATGTCGTTTCTTCTTGTTATTTGAAAATGCGATCATCGTGAAAAATCGATTTATATATGACAAGTATTTTGTTTCATGTCAGGTGTACCAATTTGAGTAATCCTTGCCTAACAAATGGTCTTTCAAATTTGAATGATGATTATGATTTTGACATTGAGCTGGATTTCGATTTAATGGGCATTGAACAAGATGAGACAGATTACGACGACGCACCTGACGAGATCAAGGGATGGGTCGAGGATAAACCCAAACCCAACTTGGACCAAACCATCACCATTGATATTGGAACCCCTGACCAGCCAAAGGAACTCAAGATAGGGACGGACCTTACCCCCAGCCAAAAAGTCGAAATGACTGAGTTGCTTAAACAATATGAGGATGTCTTCGCCTGGTCTCATGAGGATATGATTGGCTTGTCCACCGACATTGTGGTACACCGATTACCCATCAAGGAGGGTTTCAGGCCTGTCAAGCAGAAACTGAGGAAGTTGAAACCGGAGTGGAGTTTAAAGGTGAAGGAAGAGATCATCAAGCAGTTCAGGGCGGGAATCATTATGGTATCTACTTACCCGGAATGGCTATCCAATGTAGTCCCAGTAGCTAAGCCTGGAGGAAAGGTGAGGGTATGTGTAGACTACAGAGATCTAAACAAGGCCAGTCTCAAAGATAACTTCCCGGTGCCTTTCATACACATCCTGGTAGATAACACAGCCCAGTACGAAATGTATTCTTTTGTGGATTGCTTTGCGGGGTATCATCAGATAATGGTGGCGGAAGAAGACCGGGAAAAGACCGCATTCATCACCCCCTGGGGCACTTTCTGCTATAGACGACTGGCTTTCGGTCTCACAAATGCAGGGGCTACTTATCAGAGAGCCATGATGGCCTTGTTCCACGATATGATGCACAAGGAGATAGAGGTCTATGTGGATGACATTATCGTGAAATCGAAGGTAGAATCCGATCATATAATTCATCTCAAAAAGCTATTCGATCGGCTCAGAAAGTATAATTTGAAGCTCAATCCAGCCAAGTGCGCTTTCGGAGTACAGTCGGGTAAGCTCTTGGGTTTCCTGGTTAGTGATCGGGGCATTGAGTTGGACCCAGCAAAGATTAAGGCCATTGTGGATATGCCGGCACCTCACACAGAAAAGGAGATAAGAGGATTCCTCGGGAGGATAAACTTTATCAGCCGTTTTATATCCCACTTGACGACCACATGTGAGCCGATTTTTAGACTGTTAAGAAAAGGGGTATCCCAAGAATGGAATGAGCAATGTCAAAAGGCGTTTCAGACCATTAAAAAGCAATTGACTGAGGCACCAGTGCTGGTACCCCTCCACACCCGAAGGATGGGATCCCTCTGTTTATGTACATATCGGTCAATGCCATTGCGATGGGATGCATGCTGGGACAGAAAAAATGATGCGGGTAAGGAGCAGGCCATCTATTACCTCAGCAAAAGATTTAGCCAATGTGAGCAGAATTACACTCCCATCGAGAAGACTTGTTGTGCTCTGGCCTGGGCGGCAGGGAGATTACAGCACTACCTCCATGGGCATACAACGTACCTGATATCAAGAATGGATCCCCTGAAATATATTTTCGAAAGGCCCATGCTGAATTGTCGACTATCAAGATGGCAGTTAATTTTACAACAGTTTGACATGGTGTACGTGACCCAGAAGGCCATGAAAGGGCAGGGAATTGCAGATCAGTTGGCAGAAGCCCCGGCAGGAGGGATGGAGCCGTTAGAAACTCCTCTTCCGGGCGAGGATATATTTTGGGTATCGCGCGAAAAATGTGATGACGAGGGACAATTCTGGAAGCTGTATTTTGATGGTGCCATGAATGCCGAGGGGGCAGGAGCCGGAGCGGTCCTAGTCTCTATCACCGGAGAACAATATCTCGTGGCCACCAAGCTTCGTTTCAGCAATTCGAACAACACCGCTGAATACGAGGGGTGTATCTTGGGACTCCGATTGGCCCGCGACATGGGAGTGAGGAGACTAGCAGTGTTTGGGGATTCAGAATTGGTAATCAGACAAGCAATCGGGATATACAACACTAAGGAGCTTCGGTTACTTCCATACCATCGTTGTGTCACCCAGCTTATGCAAGAGTTCGAAGATATCGCCTTCCGCCATATTCGTCGGGGACGAAATGATTTTGCCGATGCATTGGCGACTTTGGCTTCCTTAATCCACGTGATCAAGAGTAGGGACAGTCCACAGATTGAGATCACCGTACAGAATGCCCCGGCATATGAGGAAAATGTGGCAGTGTTATCAAACGAGGTGGTGTTGACAAGGCAGCCCTGGTATCACGACATAAGGGAATATCTGAGAGACAGATCCCTTCCCGATCAGGCAAATCGGACTGAAAGGATGAGAATTCAAAAGATGGCGATGAAGTTTTACCTGAGTGGCGATTCTCTTTACAAAAGGGATGCCGGATTGGGACTGTTGCAATGCGTAGACGAAACGCAATCCCAAAGGATTATGAATGAAATCCATGGCGGGGTGTGTGGGCCACATATGAGTGGACCGATGTTGGCCAAAAAGATCTTGAGGACAGGGTATTATTGGTTAACGCTGAAGGCCGATTGCGATGATCATGTCAAACGGTGTTATCAATGCCAGGCGCACGGTAATGTGATCCATACACCTCCCAATGAACTGCATTGTATGACCTCCCCATGGCCATTTTCAATGTGGGGAATGGATGTAATCGGACCAATAGAGCCCAAAGCGAGCAACGGGCACCGGTTCATTTTCGTCATGATCGATTATTTCACCAAATGGGTAGAGGCAGCTTCTTTCCCTAAAGTAACTCAGGAGGTCATCGTCAGCTTCATCAGGAATAATGTCATTTGTCGATATGGGCAACCTGAGGTTGTAGTCTCCGACAATGCCAAGAATTTAAACAACGCCCTCATGAAAGGACTGTGTGACCAGTTCAAGATTAAGCATCTCAATTCCGTCATTTACCGTCCCAAAATGAATGGGGCAGTGGAGGCGGCCAATAAGAACATCAAGAAGATCATGGCAAAAATGTCTGCTAATCATCGGGGATGGCCAGATCTGTTACCCCTCACCTTGCTGGCATACCGAACATCAACGCGTACTTCTACAGGGGCAACCCCTTACGCTTTGGTGTATGGAATGGAGGCTGTTCTACCAGTCGAGGTTGAGATGGCGTCCCTCAGAATAGTGATCGACGCTCAGATAAGCGAAGAGGATTGGATGCAAAGTCGATATGACCAATTGGCCCTGATTGATGAAAGGAGAGTGGCTGCCATTTGGCATGGTCAGCTATATCAACAGAGGATCTCTCGATCGTACGATAAAAAGATAAGACTTCGGAAGTTCAAGGAAAACGATTTGGTGTTGAAAAGAGTCATGCCTTGTCAAGACGAGGCCAAGGGGAAGTTTGCCCCGAACTGGGAAGGGCCATTTGTGATCAAGAAAGTACTATCCGGAGGGGCCCTCATATTGCAAGAAATGGATGGTGAGGTATTTCCACAACCCCTCAATTCTGACTCGGTGAAGCGGTTCTACGCTTAAATCATCAGTTCCTTTTTCCCCTGACAGCGAACTACGTAGGACCTGATCTTCCAACTTGTGGGGGTACGTAGGCAGCCATCATGGCGCGGTCCGATCCTTTAAAAATAATCCTTTCCCTGACCAAAACCAATTTTCGATAGCCAGATAAAACCTTCCTACACCCTCAAAACCTTCCCGAAACCAACTGCCTAACCAGGTTCATCCCAGAATACATACCCTGATCCAACCCAAACAGTTATCCAAAATCTGAGATTCAATCCGACGAAATCAAAAGGTGTGCGGCAATATCTGTCAAATCTCCATCAAGTCTTGAGGAAAGAAAGAAGGCGAAATGTCAAAATCATGGTCAGTTGGACAAAATGATGATCCAATGGAGGGCAATGATACGACAAAAGGGGAAAATGACTAAATTTAAATGCATGTCTATATATATAAGTCGTTTTATTACAAGATTTCTCTTTCAATAACTGATGAAACCAACATAGTCTATGCAGGAAATAAAATAATCTACAAATCTGAAACTAGCCGAAGCAGGATGGACAGGGTGGTGGATAGATCTGAAGCATCAGCATCTCCTGCAATCTGCTGCCCCATCATATCAATACGATCCAGTAAAGCAGTAGCTCGGCTGACAGTCCCAAAATGAGCATCTACCACTGCCCTGGTCTGAAATACAATGGCCTCTCTATCAGCAATGGCAACATCTCTAGCCCGAATGGCCTCATCTCTCTCGGCAAGGGCGGCATCCCTCTCGGCTTCAGTAGTAATCAGGGCCAGGCGGAGTCGGGAATCCTCAGCGACCCGACTCGGGGCAGAATCGGCTGAAATGGAATGGTCTGTGGTATTTTCTGTGAAAATCACTCCAGAGTCATCAAAGGCCCCAGTCCGACTCAAACTAGCCGAATCCAGGTCTCCACGCAACCACTGTACGTAGGCAAATGTCTGGATGTGACAGCTCGCACTATATTCGGCAAAGATCCTACGATCCCAAAGCTCGTATACCTGCAATAGATCCCTCTCTGTACAGGATGATATAAGGAATCGGTATGAGGCTGCACCCGCGAAGGGGTGTAAATCCTGTGTCTGATCAAACTGCCCCATAACCGCCAGGGGATGATAGGTCGTCACACCCCTTAACCCAGCAATGGGAATGAAATCCATGCCAGGCACATGAGTCAAGAAGCTCATGAAGGAGCAATAGCCCGAGTAAACCAATAGATGAAAGGGGTCCTCAATGATAGACAAAAATGATGTCCAGGAGGCCACATCAGTACAACTCGCGGGACGAAGCGAAAACTGCGTGGTTATGTCATGACTGAAGCAAAACCCTTGGCGACGGAAATGGCCGAAGGGACTAAGATGACTCATGAACCACATATACAATAAGGTCGAACTCCCTCTGAAGAATCTTCCTCGGAAGGACTGGCAATATGTGGCCGACATATAGGTATCCGCCAATATCATGGGGAGAAGGGTGTGATCCTCCCGAAGGGCTCGAACGGCCGCCACAATCCGCATATCCAAATGATCGGGTCCTGCAGGCAAATACAAAGCTGAGATGACACAGGCCATCAGGACATCCATTCTCAAGGCGCCCCAGCGCTCCTCGGACACGGAAAAATCACCGAAGAAGAGTCGAAAACCGTCAGGTGAGCCAAATCGGTCAATGAAGAACTGAAGGGGAACCGTATGGTCTGATGTGATTACCGGTAATAAGACAGCCCTCCGCAAACCGGTAAAAGTCAAGAATTGACGGCGCATGGAACCAACGGTAACCCTAGCACAGGGACCATCCAACGGCAAGCCGGTGAAGCGAGCATACTCCTCAAGGGTGGGGGTCAGCTCTACTGTCCCAAACCTAAACACCTGACGGGCAGGGGCCCAACAGCTCAGAAGACCATCCACAAAGCCCGCTGGCACCCGGAAGGTTAATAAGGACCAAGAATGTCCCAAAAGACCATCTACGATAACCCTATCTGCTGGCAGTAGACTGTCCAACCAGCGGAAGAGGCTGCCAACCAACCCTGTGGGAAGAGTGGAATCCAAACGAACCACGGCATCTGAGGACGACATCTGTGAAAAAAATAGTATCAAAAAAGACTGTACAGGGGTCATTCTCTACCCATAAATAAAAAGCATGCATCATACAGTTAATAATAAAGCAGGTGAATCCCATAAAGATGAAAAGAAGACTGTGCATAAATAAATAAATGAGTTCAGTACATAGTGCATAAATGAAAAAGAAATCTAAGCAGGTACCGATACAAAAGGCCCTATCCTATCCTGGTCTAAATAAAATCAGTATCATCTATGAAAGCAGGATCCTTGAACTGATCCCCTGGAGTCGTCGAGCTCGGAGGACCAAAGTTCATATCAGGGATGTAGGGATGCGCTGTGGCATCAGATGAACTCGGGCCTGCATCATAACCTGCACCGTCAGGATCGTAGGTGTAAGCCTCCTCCGGGGCCCGGCCCAACCCCCGAATAAACAGCGATAACTGATCTACCTGGCGTGTCAATGCGGCGATCTGCTCAGCGTGGGTGGGAGTCCGAACACAGGCAGCCCAATCGGTCATCGTCACCGAGCCTGGAACCATATCTCCAAGAAAGAAAGTGGCCCGAGTCTGAGGACCGATGGTACGGGGCACCCACCATGTACGGAATGCATCACTCGTAGTGGGACCCGTGGAAAGCATCCGACCGTCCTCCCCGGCAAGCATGATCTCCGAGGGCTGAGAATCCAGCGGCCAGAAAGTAGTGAAGGAAAGGGAGTGCGGGATGCGGATCTCCCCAGTGACGCATCTGAATGCGCGCTCTCCCAGATACATCACCCAGCCTCCGACACTCTGCAAAGTGAGGCGACGGGTGGAAAGCTCGAACTCTGGGCCGGAAGGATGCCCGTCAGCAAACCCCACAGTCAGATGCTCGGAGAGGTAGGGAATCCAGACGACGTCGGCAGCCGTGATCAACTCCAGCTGAATACGACAATGTGCAAAGCTGCCCGACACGGGGACCTCCTCCAGAGTACTGTGATGCCATCGCCGACCCCGAGGATAAGTGTCCGGGCCCAGAGTAGTGATAGGCCTCAGACATGGCAGCCGCTCGTAAGCCCAGAACTGTGAATAGAAACAAGGCAAGGCATGAGTCACTATCAAATACAGAAAAGAGATTAAAGGAAAAGAAATACAGTAAGAGAGAGGAGGAGGGGACTCACCAACAGAAAATGGTAGAAGCCGAGCCAGGCATCAGTCTGTCCCTCTGAGCGTAGACGCATGCCATGGAGGAAATAGGCAAAGGTGAATGACCCCCAGTCATAGTCACCGATGCGGTCCACGTCTCTGACCGCTCCAACGACGCTGAAATGAATAGTGGAGGAGTTGTTCCCCAGAAAACAACCCCTCATAATGGTCAGGAACATGCGTCGTAGCAGAATGTCCCTGGTGCCCTGATCCGCGGGAATGGGCAGTGCGTACAGACCCCCAACAGCATCGACAGCCAAAGCGCCGGATCGAATGCTACGGGCCTTAAAGACCCGATCCTCAGCAGCGAAGCCCAGCAAAGCTCGAACCTCCACAGGAGTGATATCAAGATCCAAGGGGACGCGGGACCCGGTAAACTCAATGCCGGTAATGTACCTCCAGTCCCATGGGGTCAACACGACCTCACAGTCGAGGAGATGAAGTGACTGCGTCTGGTGGAACCATCGCTCGGATAAAGCCCTCATGTAACCCCAGGGGCACTGGCGGGGGATGATAGTGAAGAAATGTCGGAAGCCCCAAGAGTCCACCATCGCCCGATAATCACTGTGCAGGGCCGCGTAAAGGGAATAGATGTTGAACCAGTTACCCCTCGGCTGGGTAAACTCAGGCACCTGTGAAAATCACCAATGGGTCAATCCAGATAAAACCGGAAATTGAGAAATCAAGAACAAATGAAAAGCCGAATCGAGGATACCTCATTAGCCACAAGAGATGCCGAGGGATGACGACTGAGATCCCGACCCAATAGATCGGGTATCTGGACAGAAGCGCCAGATAGGGTGCGATGAGTGGGGGGAGCTGATGTGCTGGAAGACGGCTCCTCCACCGCAACCTCCGGAGGAGCAACCTCCTCAACGTCCGGGTGATCAGGACGAATGACAGACTCCGCCAAGCGACGAGCCTGACGGGTACGAGGGGGAATAGGGGCAGGTGCAGCCCTACGACGGCGAACACCCGAAGTCCGAGAGGCGGAGGAGCTACTGGGCGTATCACGATCCATAGCTGGAATAGAACGGGCGAGAAAGAAGGTAAGTTCCCTTTTAAAATTATGTAATGAGCATTCTAAATTTCTAGCCTCATCATATGATTAATGCAACATGATGCGTGTAAAAAAAAAAAAAAAAAAAAAAAAAAAAAAAAAAAAAAACGGCAGAGTTCCGTTTGTAAAATGGACGTCCCAGGCCTAAGTCAAACATGTTTTCCATCAATCAAAGTCTCAAACAGATCTAAATTGCATTCATATATGTAATTACAGCATGTAATGCATGATTTTATTGCAGAAAAGGAATAACAATATGTGGGACCGCCTCATGAACATAAAATAGGACTCACATAGTTGATACATGGCATGTATATAGGATGGTACATTACATAGCATTGTAAAGCATACATTTTATCTCTAAACATGCCAATAGTCAAATGTATAGCAAAACATTGACGAAATTGAAAAGTGACCGGTCAAAGTGTTACTTGTAGCGTGTAGATCAATCCTACCGGAACAGTTTTTGCAGGAAAGTTGAAAAATCGACGAAAAGCCCTTGCGAACAAGCAAAAATCGCAAGGAATATGTGTGAGTTGGAAGTTGAAAGTGACAGATCTGGAAGCGGGACGCGGCATATAAGCCCGATCTTGGCCGCAGATGTATCTGCGGCTGGCCGCAGATCCATCTGCGGCTGGCCTTGGTGGGCCCCACCTTGCTCCCTTGAAGCCATTTGACGTGTTGAAGTGAAAAGTTTACGCGAGGGGTGACCGGCGACGATACCCGGCCCCGACATGACGATCGACCGGCGACGATAACCGGCGATCATGAGATGGGTGACCGGCGACGATACCCGGCCCCGACGAGACGATCGACCGGCGACGATAACCGGCGATCACGAGATGGATGTCCGGCGACGATAACCGGCTCCAACAGATAACCAACCGGCGACGATAACCGGGGGTTACGAGATGGGTGACCGGCGACGATACCCGGCCCCGACGACACGATTGACCGGCGACGATAACCGGCGATCACGAGATGGATGACCGGCGACGATAACCGGCTCCGACAGATAACCGACCGGCGACGATAACCGGGGGTTACGAGATGGGTGACCGGCGACGATACCCGGCCCCGACATGACGATCGACCGGCGACGATAACCGGCGATCACGAGATGGATGTCCGGCGACGATAACCGGCTCCGACAGATAACCAACCGGCGACGATAACCGGGGGTTACGCGATGGGTGACCGGCGACGATACCCGGCCCCCGAACGAGACGATAGATTGAAAGAGTGAACCCAAGGACTAACAAACACGGTCAAGGGGTTAATACATTGACACTCTTACGAGTGTCTTGCATGCATTACATCTTGTGTTGCATCATAAGCTATATGTGTGGCATCATGTATGTACTGTCATTCTTACGAACTGTCATTCATGCATCGAGTGTCTATTCTTTATCCTGTTCATTTCATTTATCATTTCATAAACATGATAAAGAGGGGCAGCTGTAGACACCCAAATTTTGCGTTTCCTTCTACTAACCATGACAGGAGGGCGAAATCGTCAATTGAACCAGCTTGCGGGAGCAAAGGAGCGGGCACAAGGGCGAGCGCCCGGCACCGCCGCAATGTTTTGGGCAACCCGAGTTTACGTGACAATAAAGCCGTCCGAGGCAGGCATTTCCGAATGAGGTGGCACGTCTCCCGGAAATTCCCGGACTGCAGAATAAGGGCCTGTCAGCGAAAACCGACGTCGCGGCACGAAAATCGAGGCGTGGCACGAAAATCGAGAAAGTCAAGCCCGCCAGCCGCGGATAGATCTGCGGCCAAGTGGGTGCGCCAGCATGGAAATCAGGAAACCAGGCACTACCAGCTGAGTGCGATGGGAGGCGTGCCAGCTGGCCAGCCGCAGATCCATCTGCGGCCAGCCGCAGATAGATCTGCGGCTGGCTTTGGCCAGCCTATTTAAGCAAGCTTCAGGCGGCATACAGGAGGTTCAGCAAATTTTGGAGAAGAAGAAGAAAAACAGCAAACAGCAGCACGGAATTTGAGAGAAAAATAGTAGATTTTGCAACAAAAAATAGGAAGAAAAGAGAGGAAAAAGAGAGAAATTTTACTCCTTTAATTTTGATTGTATCAAATATATTTCTCATCCTATTCAAATACCAAGACTTCATCCTTTTTGAGATCATTTTGCAAGGTAAAAATTCCTTTTGTTATAACAATTCATATCATCTTATTTGCTTAGATGGGATGTAGTTTTCATGTATATTGTTGAACAATCATGGATTATGGATTATTAGGGAGGGTTCCATCGGAACAAAATTCTTCCTAATAACCCGAGGATATCCAATTGATAAAATTTCTAGCTTGTTTGTGATAATTTATTGGGTGTAATTTATTTAGATTGTCATTTCCGGATATCATGGTATATTAGATAAACCCGGGTTGGTTAGTTATGTAATATTCATTTTGTAGGCATGTATTAATCTCGTGTGAGCCTAGGAATGCGACCCCGAGGTCCAAATCCGATGATGGACGTTTTGATGTATGTGATAGATTCAAGATGCTCGTTTTGTAACATGTAACCTTTGGGCCTTAAAACGACGCCAAGGCGGGAATCGTGTTTAAGGCCCCGAAATAGTGAAATTTGTGATTGTTGGCGTTCGGGGATATTTTGATGGCTTACATGCCCATGAATAGCCCCGACGCGTGTTTATGCTCGATTCGATTTATGACGCGAAATTGATTTCAAAGCTAAATGATAAGATTTTCATAAAAATCAAGCAAAGTAGGATATTAGAATCACGAGGTTAAAATTTGAGAAATGTTAATGAATGTCGATTCCTATCTAACGAGGAAGCTAAAGAAAAATCGTTTTCCAAAACATCACACAAAATGATTTTATAAATAAAATGACGTTTTACTAAGCCTTGATACATAGGGCGAAAGAGATTCTAGAAATTGCCTACCATTTATGAAAGCAATGTATAAATCTCGATTCCTATTTTGATGAAGGTTTAAAACTCTTCTTTTGCCAAAACGACACCTAATGGAAATCTTGCAGTTTTGACAATTAAAATCAAACATTTCTAATAAAGCTTTCTCGTGTATGCTGAAAAGACATTCCGAAGCGTTTTCAAGTTAAAGCACGACTTTCCCTAAAAATCCAAATGATTCTTTCATACGAACTCACCACAACATTCATATAGGCACACACACACACACACACGCGCACGCACACGCATTTCATGAATTAAAGGATAGAAAAGCATCAAGATTGCGGTAACCGTGTTTCACGGAAGTCGAGGGGTGCCTAACACCTTCCCCTCACTTAAGCAAGCCCCCGAACTCTATGAATCTCAATTCGCAGACCAAATTAATTCGGAGTCACATATGAGCCAGCGATTTACGAAAGAGCGAAAACTCGGATGAGTTGGTACATCCATTTCAAATATACCAACTGGCGACTCTGGTTAATTGGCTCATCATAAAAACGATCTTTCAAAATCCCGTCGACCTCAATGCCGACCTTTTCCAAAAATCATCTAAACCAAAAGGCTAAAATTGGGAAAGACAGAGAAAGCGAAAAACCCGGCGTCGACACATAGTACATCTGATAAACTTTCGCATTTTTATTCATTTACCGCTTCAAAACATAATAAAAATAGCATCGTAGTTATTTACATCATCTATCCTGACATCAGCGTAGTGGCACACCTGTGGTAGCCAATAACGCAGCACAAGAGGAGATAGATAATTTGAAGGCCCATCTTGCTGCTTACCAAGTACTTCATAAGGAGTTAGCAGTGAATGTGGATAAGTATGAGGAGTTAGCAGTGAAGGTGAATAAGTTGACAGAATTAGTTAAGAATCAACAGGTACAAAAAAAGACAAGTTATTGATGTCATATAGTTTATGTTTTTATTTCAATTTTGTTCATTAAAAAAATTTTAGTAACACAAAATTTGGTAACAAACTTTTGTTTCCTCTCTAGCTTTTATTGTTTTTAAAAAATTGCTTTCCTTTTTTCTTTTCTCAGTCTTTTATTTAAACCTCTAATATCAAGTGAGACAATTCTAATCATAGAAACAATAGAAAGATTAAAGGGATGGGGATTTACTCCCCTTCTTACCTCCTGCTACTTTAATCCTTTTCTTGGAGTTTTTGATAATGGAAGGTCCAGTTATGTCTTTATTCTTAAGGTCCCTAATTTCCTTCTCATCAATACTAATCAGTTTTCTAACTAAAAGATTAGGAGCCAGAGTAGCATCCATTTTTGAGTCAATGCCCATATCAGAGGGCTCAATGGGCATGAAGGTGTTACAGACATGGGTAAGGGAAAGAATATCATTAGTAGAGGTAGAGTCTAAGACTTTGCCTCCTTTAGAGACCATAGTCCATGGCACAACTTCCTTGTCATGAAGAGGTTGGTTTTGTTTTGCATCAAGAGCATCAAAAGTGCTCGATTCCTTTAGAAGGTGGTTTGGATTGTCTTCTAGGCTAGACTTAGCTTTGGGAACCTATTGGTAATTGGCCTTAGAGCAATTATAGGAAGAGTGTCCAAAAATACTAGAAGATTGGCTTAAAGGGGGCTTGTTAGCATGCTCAAAAAGGAAGTGGACAATTGCATTATGATCTAAGTCTTTATTAAACACCTTCTTCTATTTAATCTTCTTTTTACCTGAGATCCAACAAAATGCAAGAGAATAGTGATACTTATGTTGCCTAGTGCCTTCACAATTCGTTCTGATTAATGTTATCAAGCCGATTTCTACATTTCTTATTCTGCGTTTGTTCGGCATATATAGTTATTTTGTTTCAATGATACACTTGATTGCTTATAATTCTTTTGTACAAGTATATTTACATTCATATGTTAACATTAATTAGAAAGAATTACAAGTATCAAATTTCGACCATATATATGAACACTTATCATGTTTCACAATTACAAGTATATTTACATTCATCATTACATTAATTACTTGTCATATGTTAATTAAATGTCTTCTAAGTTTTACTTAATTTGCTATGTAGCTTGTCTTTTATCACTCATTACTATTCTAATTATTTGTATATCTTGTCTTTTATTGTAGGGACGACCCATAATCACAAACCTGGATGATGATGCTTAGTGATGGTTAATTAGTGTTTTTTGTTGAAGTATATATCTTAGAATTAAAGTTTTATTAAGCTACAAGTGAATGGAGTAGGATTATTAATACACCTTTTGTTCAAGTATCTTACCGATCCATACGTTTATGCACGCTACAAGTGAATCCGAGTAGGATTATTAATGTTGATGGCACCTTTTGTCAAGAATTTGCCAATCGTATGTAAATTTAAGCTACAACTGAATTGGATCTTTTGTATAGCTAACTTTGAATATTAGATAATTTTTATTAAGCTTAACTAATTACTTGCTATGGTTATGTATGCACAATACTGAATTTATATACTTAAATTTGAAATTGGTTGACTTTTAAGTTTAATGTATGTGGTATTAAATAAGCAGGTTTATATATATATTAATTATGTAATAGAAAGGTTTATGGCGACGACATTGTGGTCGCCATAGCATTGTAAATAATAAGAAATAAAAAGTCTATGCCGACGGTATTCTGGTCTCCATAGTATTGTAAATAATAGTAAATAAAAATTCTATGCCGACAGTACTGTGGTCGCCATAGTGTTATAAATAATATGAAATAAAATTCTATGCCAACGGTATAGTGGTCGCCATAGTGCTATAAATAATAGCAAATAAAAAGTCTATGCCGACGGTATATTTGTCGCCTTAGGATACCCTAAACCCCGACGAAATTTAACCCGTCGCTATATCACCTTTTACCGACGGTGAAGACCCGTCGCTGTAGGTGAAGATACTGTCGGCATATGGGTTCTAAAGGTTAACAGCTAAAATTGTGTGGCGACGGTAGACCCGTCGGCATATGGGTACACTAACGTCGGCATAGGTGTATGGCCACGACACTAACGGCTACGAGCAGGTACCGTCGGTATAACCTATGGCGACGGGTTATGGGTCTATAGCGATGGGTCTATACCGTCGCTATAGCCCAGTTTTCTTGTAGTGAAATGACCTGGGAGTTAGAATCTGAAATGAGAGCTAGGTATCCTCACCTCTTCGAAATGTCAGGTATGTCAATTTCGGGGACAAAATTTCATAAGTCGGGGAGGTTGTAAGACCTCGACTTTTAATAAATAAAACTTAATTTTCCTTATAATTACTATTCTAAACAGTAAGATGTTAAATTGATAAAAAGTTAAAGTTAAGGGTGATATGTGCAAATTATAAAATAAAAAGTATGTTGGGGAATATTCGTTATGTCGAGGAATATTCATTATGTCGGGGAATATTCGGTAATGTGACGACCCAAAAATTTATAAGATTTATTAATAAAATCTTATATGTTTATTAAAGGTTAAAGAATAAAACCTAGATAGAAATTTGTGGATTTATTAAAAATTTTAAGAAAAACCTATATAGTTTGCTATTTGAAAGAGAATTGAGAGAATAAGGGTTACAAAATTCAAAACTCCGAATGGAACTATACTTGAATATATATTAAGAATAAGGTATTATGTTACCTTTAACCTTACATAAATTAAGGAAAGAGATTATGTAAAGATACATATGGAAAAAGAAACGGTTTGCTGAATGAGTGTATTCAGTTTGCTGAATTAGTGTATTCAGTTTGCTGAATGAGTGTATTCAGTTTGCTGAATGAGTGTATTCAGTTTGCTGAATTAGTGTATTCAGTTTGCTGTATTAGTGATGTTAGCTTATTATAATAAGGAACAAGAGAATGAGTATATGTATAATCATATATATACCTATACTCAGAAAGGTTAAGTAAATTGATCATACAGATTAATGGACACTGAGCCTGAATTGTAGTTTCAGAGAATCCAAAGATATTAAATTGGGAAGAGATAAACTAGGTGTGGTGGTGTTAATTAAATGAGCCTAACCTAGTAGTCAAGTATTGAAAATTTAATAAAAATCCAAGAAGGGATTAAGATCATGGTAAGTCAACTGTATATGGCAAGCCATATAATAAAGGCTTGTGGAGCTTAGCAAATAGTAAAAAGAAATTTTTGATAAGACATGAGGTTAAATGTCAAGCCTATTATATAGGAAATATTAATTATTTAATGATAAAGTGAATATGTGTTATGTGAATTAAATAAGTTAGTTAATTTATTTAATTTAAGTGACTAAGAAATGAAAAGGAAAGTTATGCAACATATTTATAAATATTATAAATATGAGGAGTTAATAAAATTAAGTGTTATATTAATAGTCCAACTAATAAATAAATACTAGTGGACTAGTCCAATTGGTTAAATAACGAAGCCTACTCATTTAATTGATTTTGGACTTGGGTAATTAATATGTAGACTTACTAACTTAGCCCAATTGGAATATTTATCAAAAGATTTAATAACTAGTAGCCCAAGTGATGGTCTAGTAATGCTAGAATACTAGTATTCAAATTTGCATACTAGTAGATTGATTTAAGAGACTTATTTTTAATATATCTCAGTTATTATTTATTTTAACTTAATTAAGAAAGAATTTAATTCAGTTATATAATAAATAGATATTTTAATTCCAAATTTTGTGGAATAGAAATCCTAATTAAATATTAGGATAAGATAATTATGTGGGTTGTTTATGCTATTTCATGACCCAAATGATTTAATTAATTGAGTAATCTATAGAATTGGGGAAAAGTTAATGTGTGTGTGTGTGTGTGTGTGTGTGTATATATATATATATATACGGATAAGAAAGGAATAAAGGAAGTAAAATATATATGTATATTATTCACTCTCCACTTCTCATTCTCGGGAAACCAAAGGAAAAGGAAGAGAGAGAGAGAGAGAAGACCGACCGTGAGGAAGAGAGAGGGAGGGAGAGAGAGAAAGCTCGACCATGGAGGAAGAAGAAAGCATAGGAAGCCATGGAAGAAGATCCATGGAAGGAAAGAAAGAAAAATGAAGAACACAAAGGTCTTTCATAAGAGATTAAGTTAGATTGCGTAGCAGTAATCGACGGTACAGGAAAGTTCCCTAACTCACACTCGAGTTATTATCTTTCAAGCATGTTAGTGGATAATTATTGTTGATTATTCCACATCTATGATTATTGATTCGCACTTAGTGCACTTAGTGCATGTTGCATATGTTTATCTGGTATGAAAGACTGATCGTCTTCATTACCTTAAGGTTCAGTTAAATTGGTTCATGGACATTATTGACACCCTGTATTATTGAATTCAGTCATTCAATCATTGAAAATTTTGATTCATGCTCTTTCATAATTATTATATTGCTGAAAATTCGAAAGCTTATTCTTTCTTTCAATCATGATATATCTTTCTTGTATTTAAACTTACTGGGCAAAATAGTTGCTCACCCTTGCTATATTATGATAACAAATTTCAGATTTAAGGCGAATGTTCGAGGAAAGACAGTACAAAAGCAAAGGACAAGATTAGATGGTTATGCACGTTAACTATTTAGTTATCTGATGGAAATGATATTGTGTAAACCTTTTGTGAATCTAAAGGTAAATATGTATTAAAATAAAGGTTATTGACCTTGGGATATGTAGCAGAGATTATTGTATAAAAATTTATGTTTATATCTTCCGTAGTAGTTATAAATATGATGTATCGTGACACACCAGGTCTGAGGTTCAAGGGACCCGGGTTTGGTGGCGTTTACAGGTAAAGTACGACGGCGCCGAAACAACCAATCATTGGTGGGCTCCACAACGAAATAATTGTCGGATACAGAAACCGATAGAAATAACTTGTTGCCTATTTTCTTATTAGCATTTTAACACGCAAGTATACGCGTTCGTTTGTAATATTTAGCATGCAAGGATATCGTTTTCACGAGGAAATAGATCAATATTTATCAATTACCAAATTCTAACTCAATTAATCTTATTTAAACTACGAATGATGTGTGTAATTTGAAAACGAAAATTAACAAATTTAACTATTGACTTATGAGATCACAAGAGTAAATGCAGAATTAAAAGCTTAAGATTACAACTTCCCTTAGTGTTTCATTTAGACCAATACACTTCCAATTTAATTAATTAATTACAATGAATCACTAACCAAGAATTCTTTATAATATTCAAGCGCTTCTTCCGATAGACACATGAACAAATCCTTATAAATCCAGCAATTAAGCAACAGAATTACAAGGAATACCCTAATTAATTAACTCACTATATTCCTATGTGAATTATGTTAATTAAGGTTTCAAGCACAAATTCTTTCAATGGCTGCAAAAGACATATAGGTATATTCCTATCCTATACACTAATCATATTAACCTTACTCACCAAGCTCCTCTTGGCCCAATGGTAAAAGAACTACTCATAAGGCTTGGGTGCATGAGGTCTTGGGATCCATTCTTGCCAAATGTAATAATGTTACAATTTCTGCTAAAAACTAGAAAAAAAATATTAACCTTACTCAGATTATATGAACAGATGTTATCATACCCAGATCTAAATTTATACAACATCTTCTAATTTTGTATAAATTATCCCAGTAATTGTTGATCAGACAATTTATCAATAAGAACAAGATATAATAAACGATTCAAAATTAATCAACTTAAATTAAATAGAAAGCATCAGTTTAAATTACATACTAAGTTCCGTTGCAATCTTAATTGAAAGTTTAGTTCATAATGAATAAGGAAAACATCATCCAATTAATAATTAAAAACATCCCAAAGATTACAGAAATTAAAGATAAAAGAAAGGATTAGAAGAAACTGTAAGGCTGCTCCCAATCTCTCTCTTTGAATCTTCAAGCTCTGCAAATCTCCTTTGTGTTCTCCTTGTTGTTTTCTCTGCAATATCTCTCGTTACCCCTTTTTCCGAAGTCTTCTCCCTTGTATATTAGTCAGAAACCCTTTTCAGATTCTTAATTGGCTTCAATTTCCATCTCAGCAGCAGCAAATTCCACCTTTGGCCGAGCTAGAGTGCCTAGGCGCTCAAATTAACACTGGACCTAGCACCTAGGCGCTTGACTGGGACACAGTATTTACAAAAATGCCACTCAGCTCAAATTTTAATGATTTTTAATTCTTTTCTTCTCCAAAATGACTTCTATGCCCCTCCAGCTCCATCCTACAAGAAACAAACACAAAAACAAATAAAATGATCCTAAAAACACTTAAAGATAGCAATAATTAAGCTCAATAATATCTAATTCATAGGTATAAAACACACTCATCAAATACCCCCAAACTTAACTAATTGTTTGTCCCCAAGCAATGCAATTGGCAAATGCAAACTACTAAATGCCTACGAATCAAACAACACAAATAACATAACATCCAATATCAGGCCTCAAAGATAACTTATAACACTCAACTAGAACATCCAACCAATGCAAAATTTCTAACTCGAACTAATTAGCCAAACTACACTTGTCATCATCCATGTTGTGTGTGTGTGTAAATCAACTATTTTAATCAATTACAACTCAAATCACTCACATAATCAACTTCTTAGAAAGAAACTCCAATTTTTCACTCAACTCAATCAGCAAAACAACCAATCCGACTAACACAAGCAATTACTAAGAACAGGGGTATCACCAAGGTTTATTACAACATACTTCATTATTTCAAGAGTGCGTTTTACGTTCCATCTCGCTTTTAAACTCGACTTGTGCAATGTCTAGTTTCCTTGGGCATTTCAAAACTACCCATATATCGAGCTTTCGACCAATGACTCCCAAACTAGTTGGCTTTAGGGCACTAGGTGTTAAGATACCCCTACGGATCTAATAACCCGAGTAGTAAAGGCCACAAAACTAAACTAGTCAAGTTTTGATTATTTCTCATATATATTTTCTGATTTTCTGATTATTTTTTTTACATACTAATAATATACCCCAAGATTCCCCTAAACTTAATTTCTTACTTATTTTTTCCTTCATAGCTATTTCACTGATTTTATCAAATTTTATCCCAAGTTTTCTCACTAGAAGCAGATTATGTAAGGTTTTAAATCAGATTGACCAAACAGTCAATTAAGTGATTTCTTTGCTAACATGAGTTTCAGACAAGCATAATTAACTTCACAGTTCAAGTCATCACTCCACACTAGTTTTCAATCCTATTCGAGTTAAAACTATCAATCCAAGTCTTATCATTGGCCAAAATCAGACAACTATATCATTCACTGCTTGATTCATGCAACTAGATGCATAACACAACCTAAAATGCATTCATACAACCTATAATGAAATATGCATAAATAATATGAATAAACTAAACAAACATGCTGCTATTCTATATGCACACACTAACATAAACTAAACATAGTGCACCCCCAAACTTAATTAACACAATGTCCTCATTGTGTGAACATAAAGAAAGTAGGAACTGAGGACTTCCTTGATCAATGTTTTACTCCTCGTCTTCATTATCTTCAGCACCATCATTGTCAGGAGTTAAGTCTGGAGGGGGATAAACGGACAAAGGTGGAGGTAGTGGAAATTGATAAGGAGCTGCTACTGGATTCATTCTGCTAAACATATCTACCAACGTTGCATGACAATTGATGTTATAAGAATAGATTTCTGCTTGGCGTTGGGCAAGACAAGATTGATGATGGTCCATTCGTTTAAAACCTTGTTGTACCTGTGTAGCCACCAAATCAATTCATCTCGTATGACGCCTTAAATCCTGACGAAGATCCTCAACCAAATCAGGTGGTGGCATTGAACCCCCAACAATAGTAAGATGCTCACCAGACTGCTCCATTGGCTGCTCACCATGCTCTGGAGGAATAATAATAAATCCCAGCCCTCGTGGGTGAGATTCGCCCCCAGTCCATACCTTGTACCGTACCATCACAAAATGGTCAATCGGGGCTAAGGGAGCCTGTAATGCTTCGTCATCATCCCACTGAACCCTAGCCTGTCGACACAATGCTGTAATTAAAGATGGGTGAGGCAGCCCGTCGGAAGTACCCCCTTCCATTCCTCGCACAATAAACTCATAGATAACTTCCCCAACATCCATAATTTATCCTTTGGCAACGCAAAATAATAGGGCAGCCTTCTGATTGATAACATCGCTCATATGCCGGCACGGCATCAACTTAGCACAGATAAATGCATGCCAAGCTTTTCCATATCGACTCAACTTGGACGAAGGGAAGTGCACTGCTGCTTGTCTATCTGTCAATTTCCATTCAGTTTCCAGTTCACAAAGAGCTGCAATTACCTCAGTATAATCCAAGTCCTATCGAAAATAATTCATATACCCATTGTCGTGAATCTTTTCCAATCTGTAGTATGCGTTGATTGCCTTTCGACCAACATTTATCGATGTTTCACGGACCATCACTGAATTTCCAATGGCCTCTTTAGCATTTGCATAAAACTCCTTTACAATTTTTACTGCTGCTGGCTCAGGTTGTGCTGTAAAAGCCATCCACTTCCAGCTTCTAATCATATAAGCAACTTCTCCATCTTCACGTTCATCTGGTAGCAAGCCACATTCAGGAATTAAGGTTTTCCCGGACAACCATTTTTGATATATGTCGGAATCTTGTTAACTTACAAATCTTTTCTTGTCAAACTTGCCAAAAGATCCTAAACTTTCTCCTCTGTGCCTTTTGGGAGTCATATGGAAACTAACTTTGTCAAATCCTTGCCCTAAAATCAGTAAACAATGGCCCAAATAGTGGAAAATCTCTTTGTGGCAATTTATCGAACACTTGGCATGTAAGGTTACAAACACTTGTGTGAAGCCCTCCCCCAATCTTATTTTAGCCCCAAATCTGTGTACTGATCAAAGCACAATGCCTGCCCTAATAACCCAATACAATATAACAAGAAATTTGAATAACCCAACCCCAATTGAGCCGACACAAACTCAATTGGGTACACAAGCAAAGCAATATAAATTGAAATTAGGGCTAGAATTGAACTTTCACACCAATTTGATGGTTTAGCTTTACGAATTGAGGACTGAACTCCAAAATTTCCCTTGTTACGGTGGTGAAGTCGAATTCGCGTATAGAAGTGGAAGAAGTGCCGACTTTGCTTGCTAGGATGGATAAAAATAAGAGCATATGATGTTAATGGCTTTGATGTGGGGAAGGAAAGAGCTTCGTGTGATTTGGGGTTAGAGTTTGAAGAGAAGTGAAGTCGGCGAGAGAGCAGAACTTGAATTGGGTTGCCTTGAGTCATGCCCGATTAGGGCTTATATTTTTTTAACTGCACAGGTATAGCGCCGCTTGGACTAAGCTTGGAGGTAGCGCTTAGGCGCTTGATTATAGAATGTGAGAATCAGGTGCAGCGCCTAGGCGCTTGAATTGCCTTGAGTTAGGGCGCCTAGGCGCTTGGACGATGCTGAGCCTACTGTAATGGAGTCCCTAGGCGCTTGGCCTAGGCTTAAATTGGGCGCCTAGGCGCTAGAGCCAAACTTAGCCAATTTTTCATGCCCTTCAAGCTTTTGCCTGCAATGAAATAAACCCAATATCAATAATTATTTGCAAAGAGCTTTTTCAATAAATGTAAAAACTAAACTAAAGTAAATAAAAATACTAAATAACTAAATAAACTACCCTACTAAAACAAAATACTTTAACTAAAAATAAAAGAAATTAATTAAAAATTTGGGTTGCCTCCCAGGTAGCGCTTAGTTTAACGTCCTGAGCCCGACTTTGTCTTTTTTGTTCTAATCAACAAGGCTAACAAATGTCTTTTCACAATCGAAATGACCCCCATAATAATGTTTTAGCCGTTGTCCATTGACTTTAAAAATGCATTTTGAATCTGGCTCTTCAACTTCCACAACTCCGTGAAGAAAGACCTTGGTAATAGTGAATGGGCCCGACCAACGTGATTTCAATTTTCCTAGGAAGAGTTTTAGCCTGGAGTTGTATAACAACACTGTTTGCCCCGGTTCAAATTTTCTTGCTATTATCTTCGCATCATGCCACCTTTTAACCTTCTCCTTATAAAACTTAGCATTCTCGTATGACTGGAGTCTGAATTCATCCATTTGATTCATTTGTAAGAGGCGTTTTTCTCCCACAGCAGACATATCAAAGTTAAACCGTTGCTTGCCCTCAAGTAACAAAATAAGAAGAAATGCAAAAGCTAAGTAAAATGCAGTTTATTCTAAATGCCTACTAATCCAAATCAGTCAGTACGAAATCCAAATGAATTACCTCAGAAGAATCACAATGATCATTTAAACATAGCATCCAACCAAGAAATGGTCAATAAACCATATCATTCTGCAAATCCAAACCTGTTATAACTGATATAGTGTGTTGTGTGCTTAGCAACCATCAAACTTGCTATGATGCAAATATTTCACATAATATGCTTCTTAGAGGGAAAGTTACAGTTCTGACTCAAGAAAGGCACCAAATAGGGCAAGTTACAACTGAAACTTCACATTAACTAAGTTGGGGGTCAACTTGGAGTTTATTAGCTTTTCATTTAATCACGAGGGCACTGTTTCCTCATTCCCGTGTTTGCACCCGGCTGTGCAATGCCTAGCCTTCTTAGGCTTTTCAATGATACCCATGTAGCGAGCTTTCAACCAACGACTCCCAAACCGGACGGCTTTAGGGCGCTGGGTGTGAAAACATCCCCTAGGGTGTACTTACTCGAGTATCAAAGGCCACAGGACTAGACTAGCCAAGCATTTATTCATTTTTTTTTCAAAGTTTTCCCCCAAACTCAAGTCTTTGCGTTGTCTTTGCTTTCACTACCCATTCTTTGAATTTCTATCATTTAAACTTCAATCCCCCCCAGAAGATAATTATGCGACTATTTAGATTAAGCAAGCTAAAATAGCTACTTTAGGAGTGCTATCCGGTTATATCAGTTTTAAATAAACTAGGATTCGCATTACAATACGACATTCAAGCCAAGTCTATGTTATCCACATTGTTAAATAATCAAGCAAAACTAATTTCATCATAGCCAATATGGATTTCAAACTAACAAGATGCTAGGATTCATGCAATATAATCTACATGATATGATCTGAATGAACACAATGCAAAAAGATAAACATAAATTTTTTTTATTTTTTTTAATTAAACTAAACAATCATGCAATTAAACTAAAATGAAACTATATGAACTTAATGAATTAAACTAAAATGCAACTAAACTACTATGAACCCAATACCCCCAAACTTATGAAATACAATGTCCTCATTGGAGATAAGGGTTAAGAGAACTCCCCTAAGTGGCATCGTCGTCATCTCTCGCCTTGTCTTGCTCGGGGGGTGTGTTAGGTGGAGGATAGGAGCTGCCTGTGCCGAAAACTGGAAACTCGGCATGTGTGCCACCCATTGCAAAAGCACGAGATAAGTCCTGAGAAAATTCTTGTGTGTAAGTCCTGAAGTCCATATGCATGGCATCCATTCGCTTTCTCAAATGGCGTATCTCACGCTCCTGCCTGGCATAATAGTCGGGAGGTGGCCCTACTAACTGTGGAGCATGAACTGGTACATTCTCCTCTTCTTCTTCCTCACTCTCTTTATCATCTTCAGGAAAAATAAATCCCAAGCCTTGCTAGTGAGATGCTCCTCCACTCCATACGGTATATTTCTTTATGGTAGCGCTGTCTATGTCTCGCATCGGCAGATGAAGAGTCGCTTCACCCCAATCCACATTCGCCGCATAATAAAGACGAGTGACAATGGAGGCATGTGGAATCCCACCAGATGTGCTAGCTCTCATAAACTTGAGCATTGACTGATGAATGAGATGACCAACATCAATACTCTGCCCTTGAAGAATTCGGTACAAAACCACAGCTCTGTCGGTACTAACATCTTGATGATGACTGGTGGGGAGCAAGCTAGCACAGATAAATGCGTACCAGGCCTTAGCATACCTATTCAAAGCAGTTTATGGAAAATGAATTTTCTTGTCAGTTCCTGCTTTTATATTCCATTTAGTCCCAGGTTTGCATAAGTCCTTCATCAACTTCTCTAAGTCGGTCTCAAATCGCTGGGATTCCACCCAGTTTGTGGCCTCTAGAGTTGGCGTTGGCAATTTAAACAGTTCATTGATTCCCTGCTTGGTGTAGGAGACTTATTTTGCCCCTTACGTAAGATATCTCATTCTAAGTTTCTTGGGCATTGGCATAGAATTCCCTGACGATCGCCATTGGAGCTGATAATGGCGTGTCTACAAATAATATCCACCCATACTGTCGAATCTACTCCTTAATCTTCCCATCTCCTTGACTTGGCTTAAGGCCCCTCTCTTGTACGAACGATTTTCCTACGAAAACATCCCAGTAGTAGTGTTGTGCGGATAGATTGATGAACTTTGATGTGTCCAACGTATCCCTGCTATTTCCCTCACCATCATTGTCACCGCTAGATGAAGAAGATGATGGGGTACGAACCCTCTTAGGCATGATCGATGAACTAGGGCTGGTAATGGACTGAAATGTGCTTGACGTATAGATTACCCCCAAACTTTCTCAGAACTCGCAATAAACAGATGGTGTGCCCAATTGGAATCCCTTACTCTGCTCCCTTTCTCTCTACTATGAGCTTTTATTGTGAAAGTTGAAGCAATAGAATACCACTCCCAGCTGAGCACCTGCACCCTAAGACTACTCTCAAACCTTTGCTCGAACAGTTGATAAATAAACCCAAAAGACTCTCTTACCGTCGTTATTGCTGCGGAATCAGGTTATGGATGGTAGGGAGGTGGATTAAGGTTTATAGAGGGAATGAGAGAGAATGTATGATGGTAGAGTTTGATTGGGATAAGGATTTAGGGTGTTTGAATTTGAAACTGAGAGGAGTAAGGGGTTAGGGTTCGGAATTCTGTTGTTTTTAGTTTTGAGAGAGGTTTTGAGAATTTTAGTTAAGAGTGAGAATGATTTAAGCCGAGGATCAGGTTATTTCAAAAACAGATTTCCGCGTCGGACGCAGCTGCGCTGCTCTTGAGTTGGAATTGGGCGCAGCTGCGCTTGATGAACTTTATGCCTGAAACTACTAGAGGGCACAACTGTGCTTTCTGGCAGTTCAATATGGGCGCAGCTGCGCTGACCTATATCCAGATAGCCTTTAAATTCCTGCTTGTCCTGACTTTACACATTATCACTAACTTGATTATACCTGAAAAAGATCAAAAATGAACTATGATAACTATTTTACTCTATCAATTATGCACTAGTAAAGTCTACGAACTCTATCAAAAATAAACTAAATCATCAAAGTGCCAAGAATTAAACATAGGGGGAGAAAGATTTAGACATTGAACAAGAATTAAATAAGGGAGAGAAAAGAGTGAATGGGGTGCCTCCCATCGAGCGCTTGGTTTATAGTCGTCTAGCTCGATTGTCCCGGGGTTGATCATGGAATGGCAAGGGCCATTAAGGACTTTTGGCGATCAATCTCGCCTCCCCAATAATGTTTCAAACATTGCCCATTGACTTTAAATGGATTATCCGGATCTTTTCCTACTATTTCCACCGCACCGTGAGGGTATACCGTTTTCACCAAGAACGGGCCTGACCATCTGGATTTGAGCTTTCCCGGGAAATGTCGTAGCCTTGAATTGAACAATAGAATGATTGACCCGACTCGAACTTTATGTCCATGATTTTCTGATCATGCCATCTTTTCACCTTCTCCTTGTACAGTTTTGAATTCTCATATGCCTGCAGTCTGACTTCATCAAGTTCGTTTAGTTGGAGACGTCTCTTCTCCCCTGTGGCTTTGAGATCAAAATTCAATTTTCGTATGGCCCAGAATGCTTTGTGCTCTAACTCCACAGGAAGATGGCAAGCTTTGCCGTAAACCAACTGATACGAAGACATCCCAATAGGTGTCTTGTAAGTCGTTCTATAAGCCCAAACTGCATCATCAAGCTTTAAAGACCAATCTTTTCGGGTGGGGTTGACGATCTTCTCCAAAATTCGCTTGACTTCTCTGTTAGACACTTCGGCTTGGCCATTTGTTTGGGGGTGATATGTTGTGGCAATTCTGTGATTCACCCCATATTTCGCCAAGAGAGACGTGAAATGTCTAGTGCAGAAATGATTCCCCTCATCGCTGATAATTGCACGCAGTGTACCAAACCTCGTGAATATGTGTTTTTGCAAAAACTTCAAGACTACCTTGGCGTCATTTGTCGGTAATGCCACTGCCTCCACCCACTTGGAGACATAATCTACTGCCAACAGAAATGGTCCCATGAAATCGATCCCCCAAATATCAAAAACTTCCCCTCAAATATTATGTTTAGTGGGATTTCATTCCGCTTGGAGATGTTACCCACCCTTTGGCATCTATCACACTTTGGCGTGCTGTCGCAAGCACCCAAAAATAAAACCTTACTGCAAAATATATTAATATAGTAGTGCAAGTAAGAGTCGATCCCTCAGAGAATGATTAGTTTAAATGTATACTTTGTAAGCCAAAAGGGGGGGTTGTTATTTGATTTAATTAATTAATAAAAACATAATTTAAAGTAATAAGAATAAAATAAAGGCTCTAGTTCTTCCGTTCAATATCACCTTATCATAGCAATATTTATCCTTCAACGAAATTAATAGCCCTAGGTAACAACAAGCTCTGCTACCCGAAACTCCCCTTAATTATCACTCAATGAAACAAACTCTTAACAAGATTCTAACCATTATACAACCTAGAACAAGCTCTCTAGATTTAATATAACAGCAACATTAAGATCTAGGGAATTAGACTATTCCAAGCAACAATCACACAAGCTCGGATTATTTAACTTGGCTTCCAATAATCATAGAAATACTCAAAAGCTTGACCAAAATCATGTATCACTAATTGCTACTTATGATTAGGAACAATATCAATTACACGTAATACTGTCTCTTAATCTAGCAGATGATAATAGTCAAATTAACTTAACTGATCACATTAAATCAATCGGAATAAATATCATTCAACAGTTAAAACAAATTATCGAGAATGAACTTCATATAAGAAGGAACAAATAATGTATAAAAAGTTCAACATCCCATTGGAACTAAATAAAAGAAAAGAGAAGAGTTCATAGCAAATATGCAAATATAATTTACAAGATATTCAACAATAATAGAATATAAAAAATAAAGGAAGAGTTTAGAGAAGAAAAACTATGTTTTGACATCCGACTGTCACTTCGGATCACAATCTTCAATCTCCAAACATTCGCCTTCGATTCTTCGCTTCCATAAATGTTGATCTCTTGCTTGCTCTTGAACTATAAAAATGGAGAGGAGAGTAGCCTCCCCTTGGAGGTCTACTTCCTCTCCCTACTCCTATACTAACAAACTAATGTGGAGAATACTCTCAAGGATATGATGTGAAGGAGTTGGAATATGAAAGTGTAAATTGGTTTGTGAATTGGTGTGTTGGTGTTGAAACACCTCTTGCTATTTATAGGCACTCAAGCATACAAGATGGTCAAGATCCAACAACTAATCTAAGTCATGTGCATAAGCCATCCAAGGCAAATAACAAGCCAAAAACGTGCCAATGTGATGTGCTAAAAATCCAAATCTGTCAACTAACTGATCAGCACCTTGTAAGCCAATTGTGAATTAGCAAACCACCGAATTTGGACTTGGGCAAAGACCAAAAGTTGTATCCCTAGAGTTTCTAATAAATTTGGGCTTTTGAATCACCTGATTTGGAGTTAAGAAGCTCAGGTTATGGTCCAAATACTCCAACTGGTCCGAACAGGAATCCAGTCCATGCGGGATTCAGATTAGCTATCTAAAAATCAATATTTGGAGGCCCAAATAAACTCGAAATTTTTCCCATCATACCTTTCCAAAAAGCTTGAGAAGTCTACTACAATCTTTAAGAAGAATACATTTTTATTTGGAAAGTCTAACACAATTCAAATCTCAACCGAAGCCCCAAAGGTCAATCTGTCCAAAAGCTCAATTTCTTGAAATTTTCAGCTTTGACGTATGTTGGTAAAATGGTCATAACTCTCTCATCCGAACTTCTATTTAGGCGTTTCAAGATGATTCGGAAAGCTAAGAAATAGATCTACAACTTTCCTTTTTTGAGCGTTGAGAGATAAAGGCTGAACCAAGGACGAAATTGGGCCTCAATGGGCTGCTATGTCAATGATAAATTATGGACATTAATCCAAATACCCTTTTATTCTTTTTTCCTGCAAAACAAAGTAAAAATACATTAAAGTGATACAAAAACATATTTCATAACAATAAGATAAAAACACATAAAAAAGAATATAAATTACTCAAAAACTCACAAATCATCAAGCTAAAAATACTCAAGTTATAGGTATAAAATTGACTCATCAAATACCCCCAAACTTGAATCTTTGCTTGTCCTCAAGCAAAACAAATACAAAAATAAGACTTAAAACTCGTCTAATAAAACCTAACTTGAGCAATGAGACATAAAGTTTGAAAAATGACCTCAAAGATGTTTCGCATTATAATTTTAGAAAAACTTTCAAAATATCGCAACGTCTAGGATTTTAACTTGCTTGTTAGTCATACCTCACTTTAGATCCTTTCCTTATGTGTGTATCCATTTGCACTGAACCAATAATAGCTCGGATGAACTTATGCAACCACATTACCTTATGAAACAAATCAAAATAAACTCGAAAAACTACATGCTTAGTACATCACTCATCGCAAATGTAAACAAATTAGAAAGTTCAAAAATTTTGAGATCAATGGACTCTAGGTAAGTGTATTTTATGCTCCATCTTATGCTAAGTCCACTCTTATGGGCAAGTGCGTTTTACGCTCCATCTCAACCCACCGCAAGATTTGCGATTAATTGCTTCTTCTTTTTCTTTTTTCTCTTTTTTTTTCTTTTTTTTATATAGGTGAGTGCGTTTTACGCTCTATCTCCCCTAAACATGTGTTTATGAGTGAGTGCGTTTTACGCTCCATCTCAACTCACCACATGACCAACAAATCAACTTGGTATGTTACATTGCTTCGAGTGATGTTTAAACGAGTTCTAGAGCTTATTGATATCTCCCACAAGCATTCGGTCATATATAAGTCTTCTCTAAGTGTACCACTAGTTCATTACAAATGGATAAGTGCTCAAATGAGGTAGAGATCACAAGCAATGTAATAACCAACAAAAAAGTTAACCACACAGACTAAGCAATATTTGTCCATTTTTCATGAGTTATAATTTATTCAATCAAGTTTTTTTGTTTTTTTTATTTATCATTGGTCATAGTCTAAATCAAGTCAATACTCAAGAAACACATTTTAAAAATAATGACCCTTAAAAAATCATATTTAAAAAAAAACACACACAAATACTAAATACCATAAAAATCACAAATATTAAATACTACCCCCAAACTTAAAATTGACATTGTCCTCAATGTAAACAATTAACGAAACAAATGCAAAGGACTTCCCTGGAAATATGTTAATAATCGTGGGGCGTTGGAACTGTAGAATGACCTAACACAAAAGATAAAACAAAAATAAATTAAGTGAAATAAAATTAGCTTAAAGGGATGCGAAATTTGGGTTGCCTCCCAAGTAGTGCTTGGTTTATAGTTGTCAGCCCGACTTCTTTATTTCTTATTTGAGACCTTGAGATCACCATGGACAAGTCAATAGTCCCTGCAAAATTAAAAAGAAATACGAGTTTAAATTAAGATAGAAAATTGCTAAAATGAAATAAGGTTGACAAAAGCACAAAATAAAACTAAAATCATTCCCCGGCAACGGCGCCAAAATTTGGCGTGCTGTCGCAAGCACCCAAAAATAAAACCTTACTGCAAAATATATTAATGTAGTAGTGCAAGTAAGAGTCGATCCCTCAGAGAATGATTAGTTTAAATTTATACTTTGTAAGTCAAAAGGGGGGGTTGTTATTTGATTTAATTAATTAATAAAAACATAATTTAAAGTAATAAGAATAAAATAAAGGCTCTAGTTCTTCCGTTCAATATCACCTTATCATAGCAATATTTATCCTTCAATGAAATTAATAGCCCTAGGTAACAACAAGCTCTGCTACCCGAAACTCCCCTTAATTATCACTCAATGAAATAAGCTCTTCACAAGATTCTAACCATTATACAACCTAGAACAAGCTCTCTAGATTTAATATAACAGCAACATTAAGATCTAGGGAATTAGATTATTCCAAGCAACAATCACACAAGCTCGGATTATTTAACTTGGCTTCCAATAATCATAGCAATACTCAAAAGCTTGACCACAATCATGTATCACTAATTGCTACTTATGATTAGGAACAATATCAATTACACGTAATACTGTCTCTTAATCTAGCAGATGATAATAGTCAAATTAACTTAACTGATCACATTAAATCAATCGGAATAAATATCATTCAACAGTTAAAACAAATTATCGAGAATGAACTTCATATAAGAAGGAACAAATAATGTATAAAAAGTTCAACATCCCATTGGAACTAAATAAAAGAAAAGAGAAGAGTTCACAGCAAATATGCAAATATAATTTACAAGATATTCAACAATAATAGAATATAAAAAATAAAGGAAGAGTTTAGAGAAGAAAAACTATGTTTTGACATCCGACTGTCACTTCGGATCACAATCTTCAATCTCCAAACATTCGCCTTCGATTCTTCGCTTCCATAAATGTTGATCTCTTGCTTGCTCTTGAACTATAAAAATGGAGAGGAGAGTAGCCTCCCCTTGGAGGTCTACTTCCTCTCCCTACTCCTATACTAACAAACTAATGTGGAGAATACTCTCAAGGATATGATGTGAAGGAGTTGGAATATGAAAGTGTAAATTGGTTTGTGAATTGGTGTGTTGGTGTTGAAACACCTCTTGCTATTTATAGGCACTCAAGCATACAAGATGGTCAAGATCCAACAACTAATCTAAGTCATGTGCATCAGCCATCCAAGGCAAATAACAAGCCAAAAACGTGCCAATGTGATGTGCTAAAAATCCAAATCTGTCAACTAACTGATCAGCACCTTGTAAGCCAATTGTGAATTAGCAAACCACCGAATTTGGACTTGGGCAAAGAACAAAAGTTGTATCCCTGGAGTTTCTAATGAATTTGGGCTTTTGAATCACCTGATTTGGAGTTAATAAGCTCAAGTTATGGTCCAAATACTCCAACTGGTCCGAACAGGAATCCAGTCCATGCGGGATACCGATTAGCTATCTAAAAATCAATATTTGGAGGCCCAAATGAACTCGAAATTTTGCCCATCATACCTTTCCAAAAAGCTTGAGAAGTCTACTACAATGTTTAAGGAGAATACATTTTTATTTGGAAAGTCTAACACAATTCTAATCTCAACCGAAGCCCCAAAGGTCAATCTGTCCAAAAGCTCAATTTCTTGAAATTTTTAGCTTTGACGTATATTGGTAAAATGGTCATAACTCTCTCATCCGAACTTCGATTTAGGCGTTTCAAGATGATTCGAAAAGCTAAGAAATAGATCTACAACTTTCCTTTTTTGAGCGTTGAGAGATAAAGGCTGAACCAAGGACGAAATTGGGCCTCAATGGGCTGCTATGTCAATGATAAATTATGGACATTAATCCAAATACCCTTTTATTCTTTTTTCTTGCAAAACAAAGTAAAAATACAGTAAAGTGATACAAAGATATATTTCATAACAATAAGATAAAAACACATAAAAAAGAATATAAATTACTCAAAAACTCACAAATCATCAAGTTAAAAATACTCAATTTATAGGTATAAAATTGACTCATCACACTTTTGAACGAATTAGTGGGCATCTTTGAATAGGGTGGGCCAGTAGAATCCAACTTGTAGTACTTTGGCAGCTGTCCTCTCACCTCCATAATGTCCCCCATACATAGATGTGTGACACTCATGTAAGATACTCTTTGTTTCGCTGTGTGGGATACATAGTCTGATCATCCTATTCGCGCATTGCTTGAATAAAAATGGTTCATCCCAGATATACCATTCGACATCATAAAGGAATTTCTTCTTTTGCTGCCATGTCAAGTCTAGGGGAAGGATGTTGCTAACCAAGTAGTTAGCAAAATAAGCGTACCATGGACATTTGCCCTGGACGACAAAAAGTTGTTCATCCGGGAAAGACTCGTTGATTAAAACTTTGTCTTCCTTGTCTTGACCCGGATTTTCCAATCCTGAGAGATGGTCAGCCACCTGATTCTCAGTCCCCTTTCTATCTTTGATTTTCAAGTCAAATTCCTGAAGCAGTAAAATCCATCTAATCAGTCGGGGTTTGGCATCCTTCTTGGCAATCAAATACCGTATGGCGGAATGGTCTGTGTACACCACCACTTTTGCCCCAATCAAGTATGAACGGAATTTGTCGAATGCATAGACCACTGCAAGTAACTCTTTCTCAGTAATTGTATAGTTGAGTTGCGCATCTGTTAAGGTCTTTCTAGCATAGTAGATAGCATGAAATATCTTCTCCTTGCGCTGCCCCAAAACAGCCCCTATTGCTAGTCACTCGCATCACACATCAATTCAAATAGTAAGGACCAATCCAGTGCTACAATGATAGGTGTTGTTGTCAACTTCTTCTTTAGATGCTCAAATGATGCCAAACATTCCTTGTCGAATTTAAAAGGAACATCTTTCTACAACAAGCTGCATAAGGGCTTTGTGATCTTGGAGAAGTCCTTAATAAACTGACGGTAGAATCCAACATATCTAAGGAAACTGCGTACACCCTTCAATGAGTTTGGTGGCGGCAAGCTTTCTATCGTTTCCAATTTTGCTTTGTCAACCTCTAACCCCTTGTCTGAAACTTTGTGTACGAGAATGATCCCTTCTTGTACCATGAAATGACACTTCTCCCAGTTAAGCACTGAGTTTTTCTCCACATAACGTTTCAACGCCATGATCAAGTTTTTCAAACAGCTGTCAAAAGATTCCCCCAAAACTGAGAAGTCGTCCATGAAGACTTCTACATTCTGTTCCACCACATCAGAAAAGATGGTCATCATGTGTTTGCCAAAATCTATACTAGCAAAAATACGCAAGTATACGCAGTCCACAAGTAATAAAGTGAAAGTAGAGTATCGTTCCACATAGAAGATTCTATAATGACAAATTCCAAATTTAAATCAAATCAATTTTTAGTAAACAAATGATTTATGAATTCTGGGGTTTTGAATTTAACTAATTAATTCTAAATTAAATTACTAACACTAGTTTGAAAACAGATTTTTAAAGACTTAAGACTACAACTTCACTTAATGCTTTATTTTACTTAACACGTTCCCCTTTGGATTATGCTAGTTATTCTGGATTGTTAATCAGGAACTCATCACTATTTATGATCATCTTTCAACGTTTCATAAACAACTTAACTTAAATCCACAATTGATAGATTCAAGTTAATCACCCTAGATAACTAACTCACTATATTTCTATGTGAATTACAATTAAAAAGGATTTAAAGCCCAAGTTCCCTATTTAGATTACATGCAGCGATAGGTATATCTCTATCCTAATCACAAATTATGAATTCCATCGACAGCAGAAGACACAATCACATGCTATTATGGTCAGATCTAAATCTATACTTCATCTCTCGAATTCATACAGATTATCTCGGTAATTATTGGCCAGATAATTAAACAATTCAGCACAAACCATAATAGACAATCCAAAAATAGCTAATCATAATATTCAAAGAAGCATGCTATTCAAAACTACACATTAAGATCCATTATAGCCTTAAAAGAAATTTAGTTCATAAATAAACTAGAATTCATCATCCACCAGTTTAATAACATCAAAAAGTTTGGAATAGAGAGAAAAGAGAAGAAACACTGTAAGCAATCCTTCAATCTCTGTCCTGCTCCTCCTTGCTTTCTCCTTGCTATCAACTTGCTTCAAATCTTCTCCAATTGCTCCAAACTAGGGTTTGCTAATAATAGATCTCAATTACCAACTAGAAAACACCTATTTATAATAACTAATAAAACCCCTAATTAATTACAAAGTTTCAAATCCAAGTTCAAATCAAAACCATTTAAAACATCTGAAAAGTCAATTTTGCCCTCACTCGAACCGGCGCGGCCGCGCTACCCTGGTAGCAATTTGTTTTCTAACTCTGGCATCACGCGCGACCGCGTTGCTACCCAGTTCATTTTGGGCGCGGCCGCGCTGCTCTGAAATCCTGCAACATTAGCAACATCAGCAACTTCATCCACTCGAACGTCCAATTCTCGCCCAATGCAATCCCAACATGTGCAACCTACAAAAACACACAAAATACATGAAAAGTAACTGAAAACCATGGAAATAAACAATAATTCGCGTATATTGGTATCCGATTCGTAGGTATAAAACCTACTCATCAAATTCCCCCAAACTTAAACTATTGCTTGTCCCCAAGCAACAAAATGTAATACAATAACTAACACAATGCAACACAAATGCCCCGAATGCACTAAGAACTAGCATGCCTACGAATCCAACCAATAGCCAATATGAATGTTAACTGTATGCCTCAGAGATATCAATAAACAGCTTGAAACAGCAAATCCAGTCACAAGGAACTAATAATCTCAACCAATCAAGCAATATATACCTATCATCACCCAAGTTGTGCGTGTGTGCTCCTTAATCGACTTAACTGACCAAAGTTCACAATAAAGCCACATAACCAACTCTAAAACAAGCATAATCCATTTTTACTCCAATTAAAGCAAATACAACAAATCCGGCCAAAATCAAGTAAATACCAAGCATGAAGGTTCTAACAAGGTTTTATTCCTACTTTATTCTACTACGAGTGCGTTCTACGCTCCATCTCGTATTTATGCTTGACTGTGCAATGTCAAGTTCTCTTAGGCTTTTCAAAATCACCCATGTAGCGAGCGTTCAATCAGTGACTCCCAAACCAGACAGCTTTAGGGCACTAGGTGTTAAGACACCCCTACGGATCTAATTACCCGAGTGATAGAGGCCACAGAACCCAACCAGTAAACATTTATTGTATTTATTTTCTATTTTTATTTCTTTTTCTTTTTCTTTTTTTTTCTTTTTCTTTTTTTTAGCCTTAAAAGAACCCCCAAACTCAGCTTTTACCCTATTTAACCTTCCTTGTCAATTCACCTATCAATGTTTTACCCAATTCTCATGTAAAAATCAGTTATGCAACCCCTGGACCCCAGCAGTCAAATTAATCAATTTATTCGTTCAATCTAAAAACTCAAGTTATGACAGGCATAATTACCCTCATGATCAAAATTATTATATCCCTAACGACTTTCAACCTGTCCAAGCTAACACAATAATACCCATCTCATCATTGGCCGAGCCAAAATCATACCAACTAATCAATTGGATTCATACAAACAAACTAAATGCACCTAACACAACCAAACTAAACTATGCAAGATACTAATATGCCAACATACTAACAGATATGATGCACAAAACCAATAAACATGCTAAACGAAAACCTAAAAGAACTCCCCCAAACTTAAAACAGACAATGCCCTCATTGGATAAAATAATAAAAGAAAAGGAAAAGGAAAGAAAAACTCCCCTAATCCGAAGTAGCATCATCTGTCTCCTCCCCATCGGAAGGCGTGTCCGGAGGCGGATAAGTCAAGGCTGCACCAAACGTTGGAAATTGGACTTGAACGCCCAACTGAGAAAAGGCCTGCGAGAAACTATCTGAAAGCTGAGTGGAAAAAGAACGAAGCTCGGTCATGCTCGAATGTATAGCATCCATCCTACGAGTCATACGCCTCTCCATGCGATCCAATCGAGCCTGCGAGATATTAACCGGCTGTTCAGGCTCAGGCACCGGCTGATCAGATGCCTCCTTACTCTAAGAATAGTCCCCTAACAAGAATCCTGCTCCACGAGCATGCGACGGGGCTCCTTCCCACACCTTATACTTTGCTATCGTCGCGTGATCAAAGGTATTCATCGGGAGCTGCACTGGCTCACTGTCGGCCCACTCCACCCCCGCAGCTGAACATAAGCGGGTAATCACCGAAGCATGCAGGATACCACCTGAAGTACCTCCCTGAAGGTAACGACGAATAGACTGGTGAATCACATAACCAACATTGACAGACTTTCCCATCACTATCCCATATAGCAGAATCGCCCGGTCCTTGGTCACGTCGTTCTGGTGCCTGGTGGGCATGAGATTGGCACAAATGAAGCTGTACCAGGCCTTGCCGTAGCGACTCAAGGCTGTGTGCGGGAAGTGAAGCTTCTGGTCGGTCCCCTGCTTCGTAGTCCACTCGGTACCCGGCTTGCACAAGATATTTTTGATTCTTTCCAGCTTGGATTCCCAATTTGTAGAATGGAAACTCTCAGGGTCAGAAAGGGGAACGGTAGCCAAGTGGTAGATATCATTAATAGTTCGGCTATCATAAGGCACCTGACAGCCCCTCACAAACGCAGTCCCATCCTTTATAATCTTGGCGTTGGCGTAAAATTCTTGAACCACAGAAATAGGTGCTGACAATGGTAGCGCCACAAACAATATCCAGCCCTTAGCCCGGATCATACGCATCATCTCTCCATCCAAATTAGGATCGGGCTTTAGCCCACGCTCCAATACAAAGGTCTTGCCCAACAAAACCCGGTGATAGAAGTCCTCCGCCTCAACCGAAACAAACCGACTCCTATCAAAATCTACATCCTCAGCGTGTGCATGTGAACTGGACGATTCCCCTCGTGGTCGTTTGGAATCCATATCAACTCAATTCCCAATTCACAATAAAGCAAAATCTCCCCCAAACTTGAAAGAAACTACACTAGGGTTTCTCAAACAATAACAATCCAAAATACTTGCATGCACGACTCAATTACAAGCAACAAAACCAATATAATATAATCCCTTGTGTAAAATCTGACAAGAAGCTTAGTACAATATAAAACCCTAATTGCAATATACTTACTTCAATAAACCCACTATGATTCCTTGCTAACCCACTGCGTTGCACTGACAATCTCCTTGATGAACTCTGTGATTGTTGAAGAAATCGAATTTGGGGTGTGAATGGAGAGTGTCGGCTATGTATGTATGTATTAGAGAGAGAATGGAGATGAATGATAATACGAACTAGGGTTTAATGTTGGTAGAGTTTGATTTGTAGAATGATTTTGTAGAGATTGGGATTTGGTAAGGAATACGATTTGGAAGAGAAGGAAACAGAGAGAGTCGATTTTTTAGATGGAATAGGTTTAAAGAAATAGAGTCCAAGCGGGAAAAGTAAATAAAAAGCAGTCGTGGGTCGGGTCGAACTCGATTTTTAAAAACTGGGATCCGATCGCGGTGCGGCCGCGCTTGGATTTGACCTGAATGGGGCGCGACCGCGCTGGTGTGCCAGCCATTTTTTTTTTCAACTTCTGAGATGCGGCGCGGCCGCGCTGGTTTCCTTCACAATTTGGGCGCGGCCGCGCTGGTGTACCAGCTGCACAATTTTGACTTTCTGAAGCAGGGCGCGGCCGCGCTGGTTTTCTTCACATTTGGGGCGCGGTCGCGCTGGGCTAAAATCTGGAATTTTAACTGTTAAGCCCTTTTGATGATTTCTTCATGTATACTCCTTGGTGTATGACCTATAAACAATAAAAACCCAGAAACAAAGTATCTAATTACTACAAGATAAAAATAAAACTAAATCTAAGTCCTAAAAATCACAAAATGATAACTAAAAACAATTAGAAATTGGGTTGCCTCCCAAGTAGCGCTTGATTTAAAGTCTTTCAGCCTAACTACTTCCTGTTTCATCTTTAATCGGCAAGAGTGATTGAGGTTTTCTGGCGATCAACACCACCACCCCAATAATGCTTTAATCTTTGACCATTGACTTTAAATGACTCTTCCGGATTGTTTGCAAAAACTTCAACGGCGCCATGAGGGAATGCTTGTTTGACGATGAAAGGACCCGACCACCGAGACTTGAGCTTCCCTGGAAATAACTTCAGTCTAGAATTGAAAAGAAGCACTGCTTGTCCCGGCTCAAACGTCATGTCGATGATTTTCCGATCATGCCACTTCTTTACTTTTTCCTTGTAAAGCTTTGAATTCTCATATGCTTGTAACCGGAATTCATCGAGTTTGTTAAGCTGAAGTAGCCTCTTTTTCCCAGTAGCCGCGAGATCAAAGTTCAACTTTCTGATGGCCCAGTATGCTTTGTGTTCCAGCTCAACCGGTAGGTGACACGCCTTTCCATAGACTAATTGGTACGGTGACATGCCAATGGGCATCTTAGAAGCTGTCCGATAAGCCCAAAGTGCATCATCCAATTTTGCTGACCAATCTTTTCTACTCGGATTGGCGATTTTCTCCAGAATTCTCTTCACTTCTCTGTTTGAAACTTCAGCTTGACCACTGGTGATGAGGACATCCATGATCCAGAAACCCGTGACACAACCCGAGAGGACCTATTACAATTGCCACTTGGACCCATTACTAGAGCTCGAGCTAAAACCTTCAAAGACGGCCTTAACGGAATGATCCGTGAACTATGGAACGAGGTTGGCTCAAATATAGAAGTTATGGAGGTGGAGTCCAAGCGTATGAAACCTGTAAACATGTTACGAATGGACGTAGCAATCAAAACGATGAAAGAAAACCGTGTGCATGAAGCAGGCTAGCTCGCCCCGACGAGCTTTTACAGGCAGCTTTGCTCGCCCCGACGAGGTTTTTACAATACAAAACTCTCGCCCCGGCGAGAAGCTCGCCCCGGCGAGAATTTTCAATACAATTTTCTCGCCCCGGCGAGAACCTCCTGGATGCAGTTTGTCATTTTTTTGACTTTCTTGATTTTCGAACCTTCTTTCATCCAAAGCATGATATCAGTATTTAGGATCAATTACATGTGTTCTGATTGCAACATTTCCATATTTGTGTGCTTGTATTTCCAAGAATATGTGCTTCTAGAAGCTTCTAGTTTGTTTCTAAAACTAGTATAAATAGGTGCTATTGTAAACTTGAATTCATTCATTAATATTCAGATTATCATCATTATTGTGAGATTGTTCTTTTCTTGTGGTTCTTGAGAATTCCTAAGTATTCCTTAGTTTTCTTTGAGATTCATATTCGACTTATCATACAACCAATCATAGTTGTGTGTGGCGTCTTCTACCGCATCAATCGTCGATTGTACCAAGATTACCGCTTCAACATAAGCGAGGGTCGAGGTGTCGTTGGTGTCCATCCTACGCAAACTTCATTTGCAAGCAATTGTACCAAGATTACCGTCTACATATAGGCGAGGGGTTAAGGTGTTGCAAGCTATCCATCCTATCAACTTGTTAGAAACGATCCGGGCGACAACCACCTCACGCAAGCGTGCCGTGGAGTCTATCATTTGGTATCAGAGCTAAGTTTCCTATCAAGTTACTTATCTTTACTTCTATTGTTGAATTATAGTCAAAAAAAAGAAGAACTGCATAAAAATATATAGCAGAAAATTTGTATTGTTGAATTGCTATCGTTGGGACTTTTATTTGCAAGAATCATATTTGGCGGTTGGAAGTCTTGTGGAGAGTCATACTTTCTATATTGTGTTTTTGATAAGTTATTATTGAATTGTAACTAGAGACTTGAGGTAATATTTGTGAGAATTCAAAACGAACCTATTAGAGAGAACTACGAGCGGAAAAAGGCAAGAGTAGTAAGTTTGATTGAGGGTAAAAGCCTAATTGTGTGATACACGAGCGTTTCCTATCTGTGTGATATATTGTTTGAGTGAAACACGTAAGGGAGTGGTGAGGAACTTGTTTTCTACTAATCTTTATTTTGCAGGAAATATGTCTAACACAAGAGATAAGACAATTGAAAATGAACCTTCTACATCGAATTTTGACCCAAAACTCATGATGGAGGCTATGATGAAAGAATTTTCTAGACAATTGGGGATGGCTATGGAACAAGTGCATGATCGCATCGATCAATTGAGTGACACTCGAGGGGAATGAACTCAAATCCCTCCGGGTGGGCGCCCAAAAGGAAAAACCCAACAAAAGGAAGCAAGGCTAGAGGAAACAAATTACTATGATGAAAGATTTAGTGAGGAAGAGGATCGAGAAACTGACTTTATCCCTAGGAGACATTTTGCAAGGGATAGAGGCGGCCGAAATCGAGAGGACAACAATCTTGAAAGCATCAAAATGAAAATTCCCACATTCCAAGGCAGAAGTGATCCCGAGGCTTACTTAGATTGGGAGAAGAAAATGGAGTGGATCTTTGAATGTCACACCTACTCGAATCTCAAGAAAGTTAGAATTGCAGCTACCGAATTTTTAGACTATGCAGTTACTTGGTGGGATCAATTAATGACCAGCCGAAGGAGGTGCAGGGAACGTCCAATAGAGATCACTTGGGCAGAAATGAAAGCTGTAATGAAAAAGAGGTTTATCCCAAGCCACTACTATCGAGATCTGTTTCGAAACTTACAAAATTTGAGACAGGGAAGCAAGAGTGTGGAGGACTACTTCAAGGAAATGGAGATGCTAATGTCTAGAGCTGACATCGACGAGGATAATGAGGCAACCATGGCCCGATTTTCAGCAGGTTTAAATTGGGATATTGCAGATTTGGTGGAGCGTCAACATTATGTGGTGTTGGAAGACATGGTGCACATGGCTATCAAAATAGAGAAGCAACTGAAGAGGAGAGGTGGCCAGCGAACAAATCCTACCACAGGTTCATCATGGAAACCCAATAATGTGAAGCGTGAGGAAAAGCCATCTACTTTCAAGCCAAAGCCAGAAATCAAGCAAGGAGCGGCTACTCAAGTAGTGCAAGGTAAAACTAATACACCTTCTACTAGTCGTAATCGAGATATTGTATGCTTTAAATGTCAAGGCAGGGGACATATTGCAAATCAATGCCCAAATCAAAGAACTATGTTATTGCTTGATAATGGGGATTTGGAGACCGAGGAAGAAGATAGTGACAATGACTCTATGCCACCATTGGAGGAATATAGAGAGGTTGCTATGCATGGCGAAGTATTGGTTACACGGAGAATGCTTAGTACACAGGTAAAAGAAGAAAGCAGCGAGCAAAGAGAGAATCTATTTCATACTCGGTGCATGGTAAATGGTAAGATCTGTTGTGTTGTAATTGATGGTGGGAGCTGTACAAATGTGGCAAGCATCACCATGGTGGAGAAATTAGGACTTACAACATCCAAACATCCTCACCCATACCGATTGCAGTGGCTCAATGACAGCGGCGACATTAAAGTTACCAAGCAAGTATTAGTGCCGTTTACAATTGGAAAGTATGTTGATGAGATCCTTTGTGATGTAGTTCATATGCAGGCAGGTCATTTACTACTTGGGAGACCTTGGCAGTTCGATCGGCGAGTAAAACACGATGGTTTTACTAATGAGTACTCTTTTGTTCACAATCAAAGAAAAGTTACCTTGTGTCCTATGTCACCAAAACAAGTGCATGAGGATCAAATACACTTACAGAGAGATCATGAAAAGAAAACAAAAGAGAGAGAAAAAAAGAAAGAAGAGAGAAAAACAAACATTTTTGCAAAAAGGAGTGATGTAAGGCGAGCTTTGGATTCTAAAAAGCCAATGATTATACTTCGGTATAAGGAGGCACTTTTAAATACTAACGCTAATAATCCTTCTTTTCCTAGTGTTGTTTCTACTCTTTTACAGGATTATTAGGATGTAATTCCCGAGGAACTTCCACAAGGATTACCACCAATTCGGGGAATTGAGCATTAAATTGACTTTGTCCCAGGCGCGACCATTCCAAATCGCCCGGCATACCGAAGCAATCCCGAGGAAACAAAGGAATTGCAAAGGCAAGTTGACGAGCTAATGGACAAAGGTTTTGTAAGGGAAAGCATGAGTCCATATGCGGTTCCTGTTATTTTAGTACCTAAGAAAGATGGGAAGTGGCGTATGTGCATTGATTGTCGAGCGGTAAATAACATCACGGTAAAATATCGGCATCCCATTCCTAGGTTAGATGACATGTTGGATGAATTGCATGGATCTTGTGTGTTTTCTAAAATTGACTTAAAGAGTGGGTATCATCAGATTAGAATGCTTGAAGGGGATGAATGGAAAACTGCTTTTAAAACAAAATATGGGTTATATGAGTGGTTAGTCTTACCTTTTGGTTTAACTAATGCTCCTAGCACGTTCATGAGACTAATGAACCATGTTTTGCGTTCCTTCATTGGAAAGTTTGTAGTTGTCTACTTTGATGATATCTTAATCTATAGCAAAGATTTAGTTGAGCATGCATTGCATATAAAATCTGTCCTAGATGTGCTTCGAAAAGAAAAATTGTATGCTAATATGGACAAATGCACATTTTGTACGGATCGAGTTGTGTTCCTTGGTTTTGTTGTGAGTACACAGGGAGTACAGGTTGACGAAGAAAAGGTACGTGCAATCCAAGAATGGCCAACTCCTACTAATGTCAGTCAAGTTTGTAGCTTTCATGGACTCGCGAGTTTCTATAGACGGTTTGTAAGGAATTTCAGCGAAGTCACAACACCACTCACCGAAGTAATAAAAAAGAGTGTAGGATTCAAGTGGGGTGATGCACAGGAAAAAGCGTTTAATTTGATTAAAGAGAAATTGACTAACGCTCCTTTACTTGTATTGCCAAATTTCACTAAAACTTTTGAAATTGAATGTGATGCTTTAGGTTTAGGCATTGGAGCTGTGTTGATGCAAGAAGGAAAACCCGTTGCATATTTCAGTGAAAAATTGAGTGGAGCAGCTTTAAACTATCCTACCTATGATAAGGAGTTATATGCCTTGGTTCGATCTTTGGAGACTTGGCAACATTACCTGTGGCCTAAGGAATTTGTGATTCACACGGTGTAGACACCCAAATTTTGCACTTCGTATACTAACCCTGACAGGAGGGCAAATCCATCAAATGAACCGGCCTGCGAGAGCAAAAGATGGACAAGTACGAGCACTCGACGCCACCGCGACGATTTACAACCGAAACCGACGTGACAACAAGGTTGTCCGATTTGAGCATTCCCGAATGATGTGGCACGTCTCCCAGTAATTCTCGGACTACAAACTACGAACATATCCGCAAAAACCGACGGCACGACACGAGAATTGAGGCGTAACACGAAAATCGAGAAAGTCAAGCCAGCCAGCCGCGGATTGATCTGCGGCCAATGAGTGCGCCTTTTGAAAACACGGAACTCGAAACACGGAACTCGAAACCAGGCTGAGTGGCTGGTGGGCCAGCCAGCCGTAGATCAATCTGCGGCCAAGCCGCAGATCAATCTGCGGCTGCCCTAGGCCAGCCTATTTCAGCTCAGTTTCTTCATTTCATCCAGGGAGAGGACAACAGCAGTTTTGGGAAGAAAAGGAAGAGAAAAACAGCAACAAAGATAGCTCGGGAAAGGAGAGAAAAGAGAGAAAAAAGAGAGAAATTATACTATTTTGATTAGATTGTAGCATATATATTTTCTACTTCATTCAATATACGAGTTTGTACGAATTGTGGTAACATTTGCAAGGTGAAAAGCCCTCTTTTATAGCATTTTCGTTATACCATTTTGTTAAGCTTTTGGTCATTTGGGTTATATTATATGTAGTTTTCTTTGTATATTATTGAGGATACAAGGATTGAGGATTATTAGTGAGGGTTCCCAATGGAACAAAATTCTTTCTAATGACCCGATGATATTCATTTGATGATTTTAGCTTGTTTAATTCTTGTAATATCCATTTTGTGAGTGTGTAGAAATTGTGGATGTGAGCCTAGGAACGCGACCCCGTGGTCCAAATCCGATGATGGACAATTTTGGTGGATGTAATAGGATCGATTATCATTTATTGTAAGATGTAATTGTCGGGCCTTAAAACGACGCCAAGGCGAGAATCGGGTTTAAGGCCCCGTAATAATGAAATATGTGATTGTTGGCGTTCGGGGTATTTTGATGGCTTACATGCCCGCGAATATCCCCCTACGCGTTTTGATGATTAATTTGATTTGTAACACCAAACAAAAGATTTCAAAGCCAAAACAATAAAGATTTTTCTAAAATCAATCAAAGTAGGATATTACAATCACGAGGATAAGAATTGGAAATGCTAATGAATGTCGATTCCTATTAAACGAGAAGGCCAAAGAAAATCATTTTCAAACATCACCAAAAATGGCTTTTATGAATGAACGAAATGTTTTATTAAACCTTTGTGCATAGGGTTAAAGATATCCTAGAAATTGCCCATCATTTTATGAAAGCAATGTATAGATTTCGATTCCTATTTTGACAAAGGTTTAAAAGATTCTTGTTTTGCCAAAACAACGCCTAATAAAAATCTCATAGTTTTTGACAAGTAAAATCAAACCTTTCGCATGAATAAAGGAGCTCTCTCGTACTAACGGAAACGACGTTCTAAAACATTCCCAAAATAAAACACGATTTCTCAATAAAAGGCCAAATGTTTCATCTCTCATGAAGGAACTCACCATAACATTCACATAAGCACACACACACACACACACACACACACGCACGTATACACATTTTATGAATCAAAGGATAGGAAAGTATCAAGATTGCGGTAACCGTGTCTCACGGAAGTCGGGGGGTGCCTAACACCTTCCCCTCACTTAAGCAAGCCCCCGAACTCTATGAGTCTCGATTCGCAGACCAATTAATTCGGAGTCACATATGAGCCATCGATTTATAAAAAACGAAAACTCGGATGAGTTGGTACATCCATTTCAAATATACCAACTGGCGACTCTGGTTAATTGGCTCATCATAAAAAACGATCTTTCAAAACCCCGTCGATACTCAAGCCGACCTTTTCCAAAAATCATCTAATAAAAAAGGCTAAAATCGGAAAGGGTAACAAATCACCGCATAAGCGGATTAAACCGGCGTCGACAGCTGGCGACTCTGCTGGGGACATTAGAGGGCTTAAGCCGCGTTCAAATCTTGATGCTATCCTATCCTTTTAAAATTCATAAAATGTGTGGGTGTGCGATATTTTGATTTTTTTACTTTTGTTGTGTGAATGTGTGTTTTGCCCAATAAATGAATGATTGAATGGAATTGATTTACTTTTAAGTAATCATTTGCATACGGTGAGGACGATGAATGTGAATGTATGTTGAGAGAGTACCTCCTCCTGAGGCGAACCTGTCAGTTGCTTATTACTGGACTCGAAGGGGCTGCTCCCCGGAGATGGCTCAGGAAACGCACCACCCAAATCCGCTCCAGTCGAAAGGGCTCAGACGAGTAGATTGCGAAGATTTGGGGACCTTCATGCCGAAAAGCCCGTGAGAGTAAACCTAGGATAGGTCAGCCTCAGATTAACCCAACGCAGGAAAAGTCTCTTCATGCCCTTTTACGTTCACGCGTATAAAATGTCATGATCCCATTCATATATGCCTCCCCTGTTGACAAAAGAAAGTACTGACCTCCATGTTTTGCAGGGAATAGCTGGGAAGGCATAATAAGTCATGTCTATCAATTATTATTGCAATAAGGGACTACTAACATGCTGTTTTGCAGAAAAAGATTAAAAAACCCAAAACACAAAAGTTACAACTTTAGCATGCATCCATATCCTTTCATTGCCCAGGACTAAACTTTGAACCGTTGTTTCTGTAGGATTGCTCCTCAAACCCGTTCGCAGTTTGAAAGGGCCCAAGACTCTACATCTGAAATGGCTGATCTTCCATCTACTAATCCTGGCTCCATATCTCGTGAGGAATTTGATGATTTCAAGAAACAGATGTTGGAGATGGCCATAATGTTGAGGGAACAATTGCTACCTAGATAGGATCCACCCCAACCTAAGGGCGAACCCGTCGTCCCAAAGGTCATTCCTATACCCAACCGGACAGTGATTACTATCCCGGAGGAAGGAGACACTGACGACCTTCGGAAGAAAATGAAACAAATGGAGGAGACCATCCAATCCATGAAAGGCATAGGTTCCCTAGGCAGGGTTAATTATTCAGATCTATGTGTCTTCCCCGGAGCCAGATACCCGGAGAAATTTAAAATTCCCGAATTTGAGAAATACAATGGGAAGGGGGATCCTTATACACATCTGAAGATATACATCGGGGAGCTTGGATCTTATGCCGAAGACGAAGGTCTAAGAATGCAATTATTCCAAAAGAGCCTGATGGGGGAGGCAAGAATCTGGTATGCCCGCCTCGATAATACTCAAATCCACAACTGGGAGGAATTGGCCCATACTTTCTTAACACAATACAGCTTCCAAGCACAGATGGCCCCTGACAGGTATCAAATGACAAAGGTCAAGAAACAACCGAAAGAATCTTTCAGGGACTATGCATAGCGATGGAGGGATATGGCTGCCCAAGTGAATCCCCCAATGAGCGAGACAGAGATGGTAATGACCTTTGTGGATATCCAGGAGGCACCCTATTATGAGCGAGTGATATCGGGGATTGGACGACCTTTTGCCGAGATGATAAAACACGGGGAAATGGTGGACATGGGGTTGAAGTCTGGCAAGATTCGAGATTTCACGGCCTTGGAAACGGCTGCGGAACAAATCCGAAGCGGAAACTATGGCAGCACTTCCCGTAGGGTCCAAAACAAAAAGGAAGAAGATGTTTCCCTTATCCTGCAGGGATCATCTAGAAAGGCAAAAAACAATCCTCCAGTACATGTGCAGAGAGTGGGGCCGTCCCGACAGCCTAACTTCACTGATCAGAGGGCGGATGGGCGAAGAAGATTCGAGACCTCGAAAAATCGAGTATTCACCCCACTCGGGGATCCTCTTGAGCAGGTGTTGGCCGTATTGATAGCCCAGAGGAAAATAGTCGATTTGGCACCCCCAAGTGACCCGAATGGAAGAAGATTTGACCCAAACAAGCGATGCGCCTATCACGCAGGTTCCCCTGGTCATGATACACAGGAATGTTGGACGCTGAAGCACAAAATTCAGGACTTGATTGATAGTGGGGAAATCGTGGTGGAACAGCCAGGGTCACCAGATGTTGAATCCTCTACCTAAGCATGATGGGGAAGGGGGGTAAATCTAAAAGTATGGCAGTGAATCCCGACCAGTAGAAGATCAAGGGGTTTTAAAATTCTGAGTTTTATTTCAAATCCATGCACGCTCATGTCATTTTATCATGTTATCCAAAATGAAGATCATGTGCTGAAATGTGTTATATATATGACAAGCATTTTTCGTTTTATGGCAGTACCCCGATTTGAGGCATTCTAGCCCGACAAGCAATATGGCCAAATTTGAAGGAGGATCACGATTTTGGTATAAAGCTAGATTTTGATCTGATGCGATTGAGCAAAACAGATATCGACAATACGCCTGACGAGATCGAGGGATGGGTCGAAGATAAACCCAAACCCGACTTAGACCAAACCATCACCATCAAACATCAGAACCCCCAAACGATCACGAAGAACCCGGAGTAGGGGCAAAAAAAAAAAGCAACTTAACACTTGATCAAAAATCCCCCAAACCTTTCAACAGGTCAGAGGACCGGATCTTTTGTCAGCCCAATGAGATGCCGATGCAACCAGTATGAGGGAGATCACAAGAAAAGCAACTTAACGCTGCGACATTTGTCAGCTACCCAGGAAGTGATGGCGTGCAAATTGGCACCCATGCAACAATCTCGTCAACATGCACCATCATCATCAAATGCTACGATCATTTGACATTTGTCAAGCATAGTTTTCCCGAGATACGGTGACCCGCGTGAAAGGGGATTTTATTTGACTTGATAGGAATCGGATTAATTCTGACAAGCATCCGTGGAGCACGATTGTGAGTATGATTAGGTACAAAGCCTTAATTCAAAGCAACGTTTGCGACAGAATCGACCTCATGTGACAGCCTTCACTTTGCATTTGCACAAACTTTCAGTTGTGGGGTATAAAACTATGACGACGTTGATGGCAATTAACACGTAGTCAGGTAGCCAATAATTATCAAGCTAATATCAAGAAGTCAGACGATAAATGATTATCAAGCTAATGTCTCGAATCGTGGCCTGGGTTATTCGAGTAATTAAGCCCGAGGGGTGTCTCTACACCTGGTGCCCTAAAGCCATCTGGTTTGGGAGTCGCTGGCCCAACACTCGTTACATGGGTAACTCAGAGCCTAAGAAAACGAGCATTACAGTCGAGGAGGCCCGAGCAGATTCGAATCGTGGCATGGGCTACTCGAGTAATTAAGCCTAAAGGGTGTCTCTACATCTGGTGCCCTAAAGCTGTCTGGTTTGGGAGTCACCGGCCTAACACTCGCTACAGGGGTAACTCAAGCCTAAGAGAACGAATCTTGCGCAAAGTCAAGTAAAAAATGAATGGTGCAAACCACCAGCTTGTCTCGAACCGTGGCCTTTGTTACTCGAGTAAATAAACCCGAAAGGGGTGTCTGTACACCTAATGCCCCAAAACCGCCTGGTTGGGAGTCATTGGTCCAAAACTCATTAAATGGGTAACTTTGAATAGCCTAAGAAAACGAGACAAGTGAAGTGGGCTAATAAAAAGAAAGGATAATACGAAAAAACTCTCGGCCTTAAACAAAAAGTCAGGAAAGAGAAACCCCTACTGAATGCTGCATCGCATAGTGCATTTGTCATATGACGTCAATCCTGCTAAGGACGTTGTCGAGAATGGAGACAGAGTGCCTTTGACGAGGGAAGGTAGTTCTTTTGAATTCGACATCACTCACGTACAATGACCATGAATGCTTGAAGGTGTTCTTACGATTTCATAACTCGTCAAATAGAAAATCATCAACTTACGAGGGATTGAAAAAAAAAAAAAAAAAACTTCCAATCTAGTACATTCACGGTTCACAACTTGCTAGATTGTGCGATCAATAGATATTCAATTTCATGTGCTTTAACTGCATTTTTGTCGAGATTATAATATCTTTGTGTTGAACTAACACTAACGGCCCGAGCCTTCAAGTTTTGGCATTTGTTAGTCATCTGATATGCAGGATCTGGCAGAGCTGTGGATAACTCAGCACGATCAATATCGCGAGTTCTCGATAGAAATTCTTGGTAGCGACACGCACCAAGGCAGGGGCAGTTAAGAATCGTGAAATGGAAGGAAGCTGAGGCTGCACAGAACTCCTCGTCATTGGGCCTTTCCCCAATCCCGACTATCACTGCCTCAACATCCAAATGATCCACGTGCATGAGCATATAAAAGGATGATATAATGCGGGACAACAGCATATCGGCCAGCAGAAATGATCAAAAGGCCGTGGAGCCCAACATAGCTGTCGATCATCACAAAGAGCGAAACAGACTGCCTCAACTCGATGAAATGAAGACGACCAAGAACAGGCAGAATACCACACCAATGTTGAAGTCTAGAAACAACACTTCACGACGAGGCGTGATCCAATCAAATGTTGGCAAACAATGACGACGGTCGAATCGTATCATTTGACTGAACAAGGGGCCATTTCTATCTAAACATATGTGTGCACATGCATCTGTCCATAACATATCTGCCAGATCATGCATAAACATCCGTTGCATGCATACATGTACGATCAAAATGAAAATCTTCAGGGGAAAGTACAAGCACGTCGCTTTCAACCTCCCAAATGATCAGAGTGATGGCTTTTGCGGCACGGTACGTGGACGATGTTGGTGGGAGATCCAGGACAGAAGCCGATCACACATCCCACTTCAAGAAATCACTTAAATAAAATCAACGATCCCTGGGAAGGGCTGGTATCCAAAAAATTAACGATCCCTGGGAAGGGCTGGTATCCAAAAACCAACGATCCCTGGGAAGGGCTAGTATCCAAATAATCAACGATCCCTGGGAAGGGCTGGTATCCAAATAATCAACGATCCCTGGGAAGGGCTGCTATCCAAATAATCAACGATCCCTGGGAAGGGCTGGTATCCAAAAATCAACGATCCCTGGGAAGGGCTGGTATCCAAAAATCAACGATCCCTAGGAAGGGCTGGTATCCAAATAATCAACGATCCCTGGGAAGGGCTGGTATCCAAATAATCAACGATCCCTAGGAAGGGCTGGTATCCAAATAATCAACGATCCCTGGGAAGGGCTGGTATCCAAATAATCAACGATCCCTGGGAAGGGCTGGTATCCAAAAATCAACGATCCCTGGGAAGGGCTGATATCCAAACAACTAACACCTTGGGAAGGGCTGAGATCCAACCAACTAACATACCTGGGAAGGGCTGAGATCCAAACAACTAACATCCCTGGGAAGGGCTGGTATCCAAAAAAATCAACGACCCCTGGGAGGGGTTGGTATCCAAAAAATCAATGATCCCTGGGAAGGGCTGGTATCCAAAAAAAAATTAAAAAAAAATCAACGACCCCTAGGAAGGGCTGGTATCCAAACAATCAACGACCCCTTGGAAGGGCTGAGATCCAAACAATCAACGACTCCTGGGAAGGGCTGAGATCCAAATAAGGTGGTGAGTGAACCTGGGAAGGCATCCAAGAAAACCCCAACAAGGTGGTGAACCACCCCTAGGAAGGGCCAATATCCAAAAAGTGAACGATCCCAGGGAGGGGCTGAGATCCAAGCAAACCCCGACAAAGGATGACATCTGTAGAACAGTATCAAGAGACTGTACAGGGGTCATTTTTCATCAAATTTGCATTTTAAATGTTGTTTCACATGCATTAGATGATAACTCTGTACGTGATCCATGCAGGTTAGGTGTTAAGGTCCTAGCCTATCTGAGTCAAAAGCGATGGCTGCCAAGAACGATGTACGAGGACGAATTCCAAGGATGCCTTTCAAGCTAGTCAGGAGAATAACTTCCTCAAATGACAATGCGATGGAATAAGGTGATTACGAGATGGGTGGCCGGATATGAGACCCGGCCCCGACGAGACGAGCGACCGGATACGAGACCCGACACTCACAGGACAATCGACCGGAGACGAGACCCGGCGATTACGAGACGAGCGACCGGATACGACACCCGGCACTCACAAGACGATCAACCGGATACGAGACCCGGTGATCACGAGACTGACGACCGGATACGAGACCCGGCGCAAACGAGACGACCGATTGGAAGACGAAACCCGTCGACTAACAAGGCGGGTGGGGATGGATGCATTGACACCTTTACGAATGTTTTGCATGCCTTACATCATGTGTTGCATCATAAGTTGCATGTGCTGCATCATGTATGTATTGTCATTCTTGTGAACTGTCATTCATGCGTCGGGTGTCTATTTCTTTATCATGTTCATTTCATTTAACATTTCATAAACATGATAAAGAGGGGCAGCTGTAGACACCCAAATTTTGCACTTCGTATACTAACCCTGACAGGAGGGCAAATCCGTCAAATGAACCGGCATGCGAGAGCAAAAGATGGACAAGTACGAGCACTCGATGCCACCGCGACGATTTACAACCGAAACCGACGTGACAACAAGGTTGTCCGATTTGAGCATTCCCGAATGATGTGGCACGTCTCCCAGTAATTCTCGGACTACAAAATACGAACATGTCCGTAAAAACTGACGGCACGACACGAGAATTGAGGCGTAACACGAAAATCGAGAAAGTCAAGCCAGCCAGCCGCGGATTGATCTGCGGCCAATGAGTGCGCCTTTTGAAAACACGGAACTCGAAACACGGAACTCGAAACCAGGCTGAGTGGCTGGTGGGCCAGCCAGCCGCAGATCAATCTGCGGCCAAGCAGCAGATCAATCTGCGACTGCCCTAGGCCAGCCTATTTCAGCTCAGTTTCTTCATTTCATCCAGGGAGAGGATAACAGCAGTTTTGGGAAGAAAAGGAAGAGAAAAACAGCAACAAAGATAGCTCAGGAAAGGAGAGAAAAGAGAGAAAAAAGAGAGAAATTATACTCTTTTGATTAGATTGTAGCATATATATTTTCTACTTCATTCAATATACGAGTTTGTACGAATTGTGGTAACATTTGCAAGGTGAAAAGCCCTCTTTTATAGCATTTTCGTTATACCATTTTGTTAAGCTTTTGGTCATTTGGGTTATATTATATGTAGTTTTCTTTGTATATTATTGAGGATACAAGGATTGAGGATTATTAGTGAGGGTTCCCAATGGAACAAAATTCTTCCTAATGACCCGATGATATTCATTTGATGATTTTAGCTTGTTTAATTCTTGTAATATCCATTTTGTGAGTGTGTAGAAATTGTGGATGTGAGCCTAGGAACGCGACCCCGTGGTCCAAATCCGATGATGGACAATTTTGGTGGATGTAATAGGATCAATTATCATTTATTGTAAGATGTAATTGTCGGGCCTTAAAACGACGCCAAGGCGAGAATCGGGTTTAAGGCCCCGTAATAATGAAATATGTGATTGTTGGCGTTCGGGGTATTTTGATGGCTTACATGCCCGCGAATATCCCCCTACGCGTTTTGATGATTAATTTGATTTGTAACACCAAACAAAAGATTTCAAAGCCAAAACAATAAAGATTTTTCTAAAATCAATCAAAGTAGGATATTAGCATCACGAGGATAAGAATTGGAAATGCTAATGAATGTCGATTCCTATTAAACGAGAAGGCCAAAGAAAATCATTTTCAAACATCACCAAAAATGGCTTTTATGAATGAACGAAATGTTTTATTAAACCTTTGTGCATAGGGTTAAAGATATCCTAAAAATTGCCCATCATTTTATGAAAGCAATATTTAGATTCCGATTCCTATTTTGACAAAGGTTTAAAAGATTCTTGTTTTGCCAAAACAACGCCTAATAAAAATCTCATAGTTTTTGATAAGTAAAATCAAACCTTTCGCATGAATAAAGGAGCTCTCTCGTACTAACGGAAACGACGTTCTAAAACATTCCCAAAATAAAACACGATTTCTCAATAAAAGGCCAAATGTTTCATCTCTCATGAAGGAACTCACCATAACATTCACACAAGCACACACACACACACACGCACGTATACACATTTTATGATTCAAAGGATAGGAAAGTATCAAGATTGCGGTAACCGTGTTTCACAAAAAGTCGGGGGGTGCCTAACACCTTCCCCTCACTTAAGCAAGCCCCCGAACTCTATGAGTCTCGGTTCGCAGACCAATTAATTCGGAGTCACATATGAGCCATCGATTTATAAAAAACGAAAACTCGGATGAGTTGGTACATCCATTTCAAATATACCAACTGGCGACTCTGGTTAATTGGCTCATCATAAAAAACGATCTTTCAAAACCCCGTCGACACTCAAGCCGACCTTTTCCAAAAATCATCTAATAAAAAAGGCTAAAATCGGAAAGGGTAACAAATCACCGCATAAGCGGATTAAACCGGCGTCGACACACGGATCATGAATCATTGAAATATTTGAAAGGCCAACACAAGTTGAACAAGAGACATGCACGATGGATGGAGTTCATCGAGACATTCCCGTATGTCATTCGGTATAAGCAAGGTAAGGAGAATGTCGTTGCCGACGCTCTCTCAAGAAGGTATTTGTTGTTAAATACTCTCGACACAAAATTACTTGGTTTTGAACAAATCAAAGAATTGTATGTTAATGACCATGATTTCTGTGAAGAGTTTAAAATTTGTGAAAAGAATGTTGTAGGTAAGTACTTCAAGATGGATGGGTTCTTGTTTCGTGAGAATCGATTGTGTATACCTGCAAGTTCTTTACGTGAACTATTGGTTCGTGAATCACATGGAGGTGGTTTGATGGGACATTTTGGTGTTGATAAGACCTTATCTGTATTAAAAGAACATTTCTATTGGCCCCATATGAAACGAGATGTGGAACGAATTTGTGATAGGTGCATTACCTGTCGTCAAGCTAAATCTCGTGTTCAACCCCATGGGTTATACACACCATTGCCAATTTTGAGTGAACCTTGGATTGATTTGTCTATGGATTTTGTATTGGGTTTACCTAGATCTAAGTATGGTCATGATTCTATATTTGTGGTCGTAGATAGATTTTCAAAAATGGCACATTTCATTCCATGTCATAAAATTGATGATGCATCCCATATTGCTGATTTATTCTTTAGAGATATTGTGCGTCTGCATGGCATGCCCCGAACAATTGTTTCGGATAGAGATGCTAAGTTTTTGAGCTACTTTTGGAAAACTTTGTGGTGTAAGCTGGGAACTAAACTGTTGTTTTCAACTACTTGTCATCCACAAACTGACGGTCAAACGGAAGTAGTAAATAGGACCTTATCTGCATTATTGAGGGCTATCATTAATAAGAATATTAAGCTTTGGGAAGAATGTTTACCTCATGTTGAGTTTGCTTATAATAGGTCTGTCCACTCGGCTACTAAATTTTTACCTTTTGAAATTATGTATGGTTTTAATCCTTTAACACCATTGGATTTAGCACCTTTCCCTATTTCTGAGTATACTAACATGGATGGCAAAAACAAGGCTGATTTTGTTAAGCAGATACATGAGAAGACAAGGCTTAACATTGAGAAGAAGCCGGATCAATATGCTCGACAGGCCAACAAGGGTCGGCGTCAAGTAATCTTCGAACCCGGGGATTGGGTATGGTTACACATGCGTAAGGAAAGATTTCCTGCTCAAAGGCGTTCAAAATTACTTCCAAGAGGAGATGGACCATTTCAAGTGCTTGAATGCATTAACAACAATGCTTACAAATTGGACTTACCCGGTGAGTATACTGTTAGTGCAACTTTCAATGTTTCTGATCTAAGCCCGTTTGATGTAGGTGAAGATTTGAGGACAAATCCTTCTCAAGAGGAGAGGTATGATGAGGACATCCATGATCCAGAAACCCGTGACACAACCCGAGAGGACCCATTGCAATTGCCACTTGGACCCATTACTAGAGCTCGAGCTAAAACCTTCAAAGACGGCCTTAACGGAATGATCCGTGAACTATGGAACGAGGTTGGCTCAAATATAGAAGTTATGGAGGTGGAGTCCAAGCGTATGAAACCTGTAAACATGTTACGAATGGACGTAGCAATCAAAACGATGAAAGAAAACCGTGTGCATGAAGCAGGCTAGCTCGCCCCGGCGAGCTTTTACAGGCAACTTTGCTCGCCCCGGCGAGGTTTTTACAATACAAAACTCTCGCCCCGGCGAGAATTTTCAATACAATTTTCTCGCCCCGGCGAGAACCTCCTGGATGCAGTTTCATTTTTTGACTTTCGTGATTTTCGAACCTTCTTTCATCCAAAACATGATATCAGTATTTAGGATCAATTACATGTGTTCTGATTGCAACATTTCCATATTTGTGTGCTTGTATTTCCAAGAATGTGTGCTTCTAGAAGCTTCTAGTTTGTTTCTAAAACTAGTATAAATAGGTGCTATTGTAAACTTGAATTCATTCATTAATATTCAGATTATCATCATTATTGTGAGATTGTTCTTTTCTTGTGGTTCTTGAGAATTCCTAAGTATTCCTTAGTTTTCTTTGAGATTCATATTCGACTTATCATACAACCAATCATAGTTGTGTGTGGCGTCTTCTACCGCATCACTCGTCGATTGTACCAAGATTACCGCTTCAACATAAGCGAGGGGTCGAGGTGTCGTTGGTATCCATCCTACGCAAACTTCATTTGCAAGCAATTGTACCAAGATTACTGTCTACATATAGGCGAGGGGTTAAGGTGTTGCAAGCTATCCATCCTATCAACTTGTTAGAAACGATCCGGGCGACAACCACCTCACGCAAGCGTGCCGTGGAGTCTATCAACTGGTTTGGGGATGGTACGCTGTAGCAATTCGGTGGTTTACCCCATACTTAGCTAAAAGAGCCGTGAAAGACCTGTTGCAAAAGTGACTCCCTTCATCACTGATAATTGCTCTTGGGGTGTCAAAACGTGTGAAGATGTTTTTCTGCAGAAATTTAAGAACCACCTTGGCATCATTAGTCGGCAACGCACTTGCTTCCACCTATTTAGAGACATAATCGATCGCCAAAAGGATGTAGAGGTTGTTAAAGGACGATGGGAATGGTCCCATAAAATCTATTCCCCAAACGTCAAAGATTTCAACTTCTAAAATGGCATTCAAAGGCATCTTATGACGCTTGGAAATATTTCCCACCCTTTGACATCTGTCACATCTTTGCACGAAGTGGTGGACGTCCTTAAACAATGTTGGCCAGAAAATCCTGCTTGCAACACCTTGGCCGCTGTCTTCTCGCCTCCGTAATGACCTCCATATAGTGAATCATGGCAATGATGTAAAATACTCTCTACTTCACTTTGTGGCACACACCGTCTAATTATCTGATCGGCACAATGTTTGAACAGGAACGGTTCATCCCACATGTACCTTTTTACATCATGCAGAAACTTTTTCTTTTGTTGGCTGGTCAAATCAGGAGGAAGTAGGTTGTTAACCAAATAATTGACAAAATCGGCATACCATGGGACTTCTAAGTGGATCACAAACAACTGCTCATATAGAAAGAACTCATTGATCACCGTTTTGTCTCCATTTACGTGATCATTGTTTTCTAATCTTGAGAGATGATCTGCCACTTGATTTTCCATTCCCTTCCTATCCCGAATTTCCAAGTCGAACTCCTGGAGTAGAAGTATCCATCGAATCAGCCTTAGCTTCGCATCCTTCTTCGAAATCAGATATCTTATGGCAGAATGGTCAGTGAACACCACTACTTTAGTTCCAATTAAGTACGACCTGAATTTGTCAAATGCATACAAGACCGTGAGCAACTCCTTCTCGCTCGTCGTATAGTTGAGTTGGGCATCGGATAATATTTTGCTAGCATAATAAATGGCGTGAAAAATCTTTTCCTTTCGTTGACCCAAAACAGCCCTAATAGCATAGTCACTAGCATCACACATCAATTCAAACGGCCTTGACCATTCCGGTGCTACAATTACTGGCGCTGTAGTCAATTTCCTTTTCAACAATTCAAAAGCTGCAAGACACTCATCATCAAATTTAAAGGGAACATCTTTCTCCAGTAGGCTACATAACGGCTTAGAGATCTTAGAAAAGTCCTTTATGAATCTTCTATAAAATCCGGCATGTCCCAAGAAACTCCGTATTCCCTTGACTGTAGTTGGTGGAGGTATATTTTCTATTGTCTCCAGCTTGGCTCGATCTACCTGTAACCCGTTTGATGACACCTTGTGCCCAAGAATTATCCCCTCTTGCACCATAAAGTGGCATTTTTCCCAGTTGAGCACTAAATTGGTCTCCACGCATCTTTTCAAAACCAGGACCAGATTTTCCAAGCAACTATCGAATGTATCACCAAACACTGAAAAATCGTCCATGAATACCTCCATGTTACGTTCAACCATATTTGAGAAAATAGCCATTATGCATCTTTGGAACGTCGCTGGTGCATTGCATAAGCTAAAAGACATCCTCCGAAAAGCGAAAGTGCCATAAGGACATGTGAAAGTGGTCTTTTCCTGATCTTCGGGGGCAATCACTATCTGATTATAACCTGAGTAGCCATCCAATAAGCAATAGAACTCGTGCCCAGCCAGTCTATCTAACATTTGATCAATAAAGGGTAAAGAAAAGTGATCCTTGCGGGTTGCCTTGTTTAATTTCCTGTAATCCATACAAACCCTCCATCCAGTCACTGTCCTCGTCGGTATCAATTCATTATTCTCGTTTTCTACAACCGTCATACCACCCTTTTTAGGCACACACTGGACTAGACTCACCCAACTACTATCGGAGATGGGGTAAATGATACCTGCATCAAGCCACTTCAAAATTTCCTTTTTCACCACCTCTTTCATGATTGGGTTCAGCCTCCTTTGTTGCTCTATCGTTGGTTTGGCATCGTCTTCCAAAAGGATCTTGTGCATACAGAAAGATTGGCTAATTCCTTTAATGTCGGCGATGGTCCAACCAATGGCTGACTTGTATTCCCGGAGAACTCGAATCAACTTACTTTCCTGCAATTCGTTAAGTACAGATGCAATAATAACAGGAAAAGTAGATGATTCACCCAAATAAGCATACCTCAGATGGCTCGGTAAAGGTTTAAGTTCAAGAGTAGGAGGTAGTTCAAGAGATGGCTTCAAGCGCTCTAAGGATTTGTCAGTAAGTTCCAAAGGTTCATAGGGGATCTGAAATTTGCGTACTCTCGGCACTGTATCTAAAATGTGAAGAAACTCCATCATCTCTAGGTCATCCATGTCAGCCTCCCCTAATAAAACAGATTCCAACGGATCCTCAGTCAATTTCCTCAAAAACTCGTCTTCCACCACTTTTTCTACCACATCCAACCGGAAACACTCTTCCTCATCCATAGGAAATTTCATGGCTTTGAACACATTGAATGTCACTTCTTGGTCTTGCACCCGCATAGTCAATTCTCCTTTTTGCACATCTATAAGTGTTCTTCCCGTTGCCAAGAAAGGTCTCCCAAGTATGATAGGAATGTCTTTGTCCTCCTCATAGTCCAAAATAATGAAATCGGCTGGGAATATGAATTTGTCCACTTTTACTAAGATGTCTTCCACAATACCTCTAGGATATGTAATTGACCTGTCAGCTAGCTGAAGAGAGATGTTGGTCGATTTTGGTGCAGGTAAACCCAGCTGAACATATATCGATAACGGCATAAGGTTGATGCTCGCACCTAAATCACACAAACATCTGTTGATTGATAAGCTGCCAATAGTGCAAGGGATAGTGAAACTACTCGGATCCTTCAACTTCGGTGGCAACTTTTTCTGCAATATCGCACTACACTCTTCAGTCAATGCTACTGTTTCATAGTCCTCCAGCTTTTTCTTCCTTGACAAAATTCCTTTCATAAACTTGGCGTAGCTTGGCATCTGCTCTAAAGCCTCGGTAAACGGTATATTGATTCGCAGCTTTTTAAAGATTTCAAGGAATCTGAGGATATGGAACAGGAGGGTATACTTCTGCTTGCTTTTTATGCTCCTTGTCTTTTTCATCATTCTCCGTCTCCTTATCTTTTTCTACCAGGTTCTCTGCAGGAGCTGGGACTGGGGATGGGCGCGGCCGCGCTGCCTCCCTTTGTATTTCAGGCGCGGCCGCGCTGGTCTGCTGGAGTTGCTTCCCGCTTCGAAGTGTTACAGCTTGGCATTGTTCCTTACCATCTCTCTTGGGGTTAACCTCTGTATCACTTGGAAGTGTTCCTTGCGGTCGATTGTTCAAGACTTGAGCCAACTGACCGAGCTGATTTTCCAGATTCTGAATTGACACCGCTTGGCTCTTCACATTCAAGTCAACCTGATTTAACAGCTTATCTTGCTCATTCATTCTTTTCTCTGATGCTGTGATAAATCTTGCCAAAGATTCTTCTAAATTGGGTTTTCTCTCTGCATGTTGTGGAGCTTGGTTCTGAAAACCCGGGGGATTCTGTGATCTTGGAGCGGGATTTTGAACTTGAGTGTTATTGCTCCATGAGAAACCCGGATGATTCTTCCACCCCGGATTATATGCATTCTGGTATGGTTGTTGTTGTCGGTTGTAACTCCCCAAGTACTGTACAGATTTCGGATTAATAGCACAATATTCTGTCGGATGTGCCCCTGCACACATAGCCCACACACATAAGCTGCTTGCTGGACCTTCGACTCCGCCAAAGCTTCAATTTTCTTAGACATGGCTGCCATCTGAGCTGTTAGTGCAGTGACCACATCTACTTCCAAAACTCCAGCTAGCTTTTGGTGATTCATCCTCGACGTCGGCCATTGATAGTTATTTGCAGCCATAGTTTCTAACAAGGTGAAAGCTTCATCAAAATTCTTATCCATAAGTGCTCCCCCCGCAGCTGCATCTATAATTGTTCGAGTATTACTACTCAACCCATTGTAGAATGTCTGGACTTATAGCCACTTGGGTAATGCATGATGTGGACATCTTCTCAATAACTCTTTGAACCTTTCCCAAGCCTCATACAGTATCTCTCCATGACTTTGTTCAAAAGTGGAAATATCGTTTCTCAACTTAGCAGACTTAGCCGGCGGAAAGAATTTTGCTAGGAATTTCTGAGCCAAGTCATCCCAAGTTGTGATGGACCCCGGTGGAAGTGAGTGCAACCAACTCGTGCTTTATCCCTTAGTGAAAACGGAAACAAACATAGTCTCACCGCATCATCAGTTACATTGGGATATTTGAATGTATCACAAATCTCAAGAAAGCTAACCAAGTGTTCATTAGGATCATCGTTGGCTAATCTCCCAAACTGTACCGCATTCTAAATCATCTGAATTGTACCCGACTTGATCTCAAAGGAATTAGCCGTGATGGCTGGCCTCGTGATGCTTGACCTGATTTCATCAACCTTAGGCATGGCATATTCCCTCAATGATTTCTGTTCTTCGTTAGCCATTTTTTCTTTCTCGATGGTCTCACGGCAAAACTTTCTCAACTTGCGTAACTTGTTTTCAAGATCGTCTTCACTCTGCACAAGTTCCGGCTGCTTGGATCGTGTCTGCATAAACAAACCGAGATCACCTGAAACAAGAAGTAACAAGAAAAATAATGTTAACTAAAACTGAATTAATTAAATTAAAACTTGAAATTATAGACACAATTGTTCCCCGGCAACGGCGCCAAAAACTTGTTTGCCAAAATCTTTACTAGCAAAAATACGCAAGTATACGCAATCCACAAGTAATAAAGTGAAAGTAGAGTATCGTCCCACAAAGAAGAATTGATTCTATAATGACAAATTCCAAATTTAAATCAAATCAATTTTTAGTAAACAAATGATTTATGAATTCTGGGGTTTTGAATTTAACTAATTAATTCTAAATTAAATTACTAACACTAGTTTGAAAACAGATTTTTAAAGACTTAAGACTATAACTTCACTTAATGCTTTATTTTACTTAACACGCTCCTCTTTGGATTATGCTAGTTATTCTGGATTGTTAACCAGGAACTCATCAATATTTATGATCATCTTTCAATGTTTCATAAACAACTTAACTTAAATCCACATGTAGACACCCAAATTTTGCGTTCCCTGTACTAACCTTGACAGGAGGGCAAAATCGTCAATTGAACCGGCTCGCGGGAGTGAAGGAGTGGGCCCAAGGGCGAGCGCCCGACACCACCGCGGTGATTGGCAATCAAAGCTGATGTGACAATAAGGCCATCCGAGACAGACGTCCCCGAATGAGGTGGCACGTCTCCCGGAGATCCCCGGACTGCAAAGTACGAGCCCTTCAACGGAAATCAACGGTACGGCACGGAAATCGAGACGAGGTGCGGAAAATGAGAAAATCAGCACAGTCAGCCGCGGATCAATCCGCGGCCAAGGACGGAACTCGAGACGGCACGGGACTCGAGCGCACGGGACTCGAGCGCGGCTGGGGGGAGAACCAAGGGCCAGCCGCAGATCAATCTGCGGCCAGCCGCAGATCAATCTGCGGCTGCCCTTGACAGTCCCTTATCAGGCCATTTCGCATACAGAAAAAAAAAAGAGGAGGAAGAAGAAAAAATCAGCAGCAGCAGCTCGGAAATAGGGAGAAAACAGCAACAAAATAAGGGCAATTAGGAGAGAAAAAGAGTGAAAAGAGTGAGGAATTGTACCAAATTTTGTAAGATTATATCTCATATTTTCTACTCTACTCAATACACAAATTCCTACATATTGTGGGGATCATTTTGCAAGGTGAAAATCTTTTGTTTTGACATTTGCTCGTACCATTTTGATAGGCTCTTATTATCCGAATCCTCTTAAATGCATCCTTTTTTGCGTTGTATTGTGAAATCATGGATTAGGGATTATTAGTGAGGGTTCCATCGGAACAAAATTCTTCCTAATAAACCCGAGGATATCCAATTGGTGAAATTTCTAGCTTATTTATGGTGATTTATTGGATGTAATTTATGTAGATTATCATTTTCGGATATCATGGTGTATTAGGCAATCCGTGTTGTTTTAGTTTCGTAGTATTCATTTTGCGGGTATGTAGTAATCTTGGGTGTGAGCCTAGGAATGCGACCCCGTGGTCCAAATCCGATGATGGACGTTTTGACATATGTAATAGATGCAAGGTACTCGTTTTGTTGTAACATGTAATCGTTTGGGCCTTAAAACGACGCTAGAGCGAGAATCGGGTTTAAGGCCCCGTAATAGTAAAATATGTGATTGTTGGCGTTAGGGGATATTTTGATGGCTTACATGCCCATGAATAGCCCCCTACGCGTTTGATATTTAGTTCGATTTGTATCATCCAACAAAATTATTTCAAAGCCAAAACAATCAAGATTTTGCTAAAAATTAATCAAAGTAGGATATTAGCATCACGAGGCTAAAAATTGGAAGTGCTAATGAAAGTCGATTCCTATTTTACGAGAAGGCCAAAAGGAAGTTGTTTCCAAATGTCACAAAAAAAATGGTTTTATAAAGAGAAATGAACGTTTTGCTAAACCTTGATACATAGGGCGAAAGAGATTCTAGAAATTGCCTATCATTTATGAAAGCAACGTATAAATCTCAATTCCTATTTTGGCTAAGGTTTAACAAACTCACGTTTTACCAAAACAAATACTTAATAAAATCTCATAGCTTTTGTCAATTTAAAATCAAATCTTTCTCAATAAATAGGGCTTTCTCGTCAATCTCGAAAAGACATTGTTAAACACTCTCAAAACTAAAGCACGATTTTCCCTAAAAATCCAAATGATTCTTTCATACAAACTCACCACAACATTCATATAGGCACGCACGCACCACACACACGCACGCATACACGTTTCATGAATTAAAGGATAGGAAAAGCATCAAGATTGCGGTAACCGTATTTCACGGAAGTCGGGGGGTGCCTAACACCTTCCCCTCGCTTAAGCAAGCCCCCGAACTCTATGAATCTCGATTCGCAGACCATTTAATTCGGAGTCACACATGAGCCAGCGATTTATAAAAAACGAAAACTCGGATGAGTTGGTACATCCATTTCACATATACCAACTGGCGACTCTGGTTAATTGGCTCATCATAAAAAACGATCTTTCAAAACCCCGTCGACATTAAGTGCCGACCTTTTCCCCAAAATCACCAAAACCAAAAGGCAAAAATAGGAAAAGGAAAAGAGACGAGAAAAAACCCGGCGTCGACAGCTGGCGACTCTGCTGGGGACATTAGAGGGCTTAAGCCGCGTTTAAAATCTTGATGTTATCCTATCCTTTAAAATTCATAAAAATGTGTGTGCATGCGATATTTTGATTTTTTTGTTTCTTTTGTTGTGTGATTGTGTGTTTTTGTCCAAATAGATGAATGATTGAATGGAATTGCTTTACTTTTAAGTGATCATTTGCATACGGTGAGGACGATGAATGTGAATGTATGTTGAGAGAGTACCTCCTCCTGAGGCGAACCTGTCGGTTGCTTATTACTGGACTCGAAGGGGCTGCTCCCCGGAGATGGCTCAGGAAACGCACCACCCAAATCCGCTCCAATCGAAAGGGCTCAAACGAGTAGATTGCGAAGATTTGGGGACCTTCATGCCGAAAAGCCCGTGAGAGTAACCCTAGGATAGGTCATCCTCAGATTAACCCAACGCAGGAAAAGTCTCTTCATGCCTTTTTACGTTTATATGTCTAAATGTCATGATCTCATTCAATATTCATATATCCCTTTCCTGTGTCAAAAGAGATTACTAACTTCTGTGAATTGCAGGGAATAGTTGGGGAAGCATAATAAAGCATGTTTAGCATTGGTCATTGCATTAAAGGACTACTAACTTTCTGTTCTATAGGGAAAGATTAAAAAACCCAAAGCACAAAAAATTACAGCTTTTGCATGCATCCATATCCTTTCATTTCCCCGGACTAAACTTCGAACCGTTGTTTTGTAGGATTGCTCCTCAAACCCGTTCGCAGTCTAAGAAAGCCCAAAATTCTACATCTGAAATGGCTGATATTCCTAATCATGGTTCCATATCTCGGGAAGAGTTTGATGACTTCAAAAAACAGATGATGGAAATGGCCACGATGCTAAAAGAGCAGTTCCTACTCAGACAGGATCCGCCAAACCAAGGACCACATAATATTCCACCACCAGGGGGTGACCAGAATCCTCCTAAAAATATTGTAAACCTGGGTAAGGATGACCAACCCCAACTCAAGGACGAGCCAGTCATTACAAGGGCCGTTCCCATACCTAACAAGACAGTGATTACTATCCCAGAGGAGGGGGACACTGACGACCTTCGGAAAAAAATGAGACACATGGAGGAGACCATCCAATCTCTGCGTGGCATAGGCTCCCTGGGTAGGGTCAATTACTCGGATCTATGTGTTTTCCCCGGAACCAGATATCTAGAAAAGTTCAAAGTCCCCGAGTTTGAAAAATACAATGGAAAGGGAGACCCCTACACGCATTTGAAAATATACATTGGAGAACTCGGGTCTTATGCCGAGGACGAGGGGTTGAGGATGCAGCTATTCCAGAAAAGCTTAACAGGGGAGGCGAGGATCTGGTATGCCCGCCTTGACAACGCCCGAATCCACAGCTGGGAGGAATTGGCCCATACTTTCTTAACCCAATACAGCTTTCAGGCCCAGATGGCCCCTGACAGGTACCAAATGACAAAAGTTAAGAAGCAGCCTAGGGAATCCTTCAGGGAATATGCGCAACGATGGAGGGGCATGGCCGCGCAAGTGAACCCTCCGATGAGCGAATCGGAGATGGTGATGACTTTTGTAGACATTCAAGAGGCACCGTATTATGAACGAGTCATATCAGGGATTGGTAGGCCTTTCGCCGAAATGTTAAAACACGGAGAGATGGTGGACATGGGTTTGAAATCCGGCAAAATTCGGGATCTCACGGCTTTGGAAACGGCTGCAGAACAGATCCAGAGCGGTAATTATGGCAGCACTTCCCGAAGGGTGCAAAAGAAAAAAGAGGAGGACGTTTCCCTCATCCTTCAGGGCTCGTCCAAAAAGGCAGAAAGCCATCTTCCGGTACAGGTGCAGAGGGTAGGGCCATCCCGACAGCCCAACTTCACAGATCAAAGAGCAGAGGGACGAAGGAGATATGAGGCCTCGCAAAATCGAGTATTCACCCCGCTCGGGGAGCCGCTTGAACGAGTATTAGCGGTATTAGTAGCCCAAAAGAAAATAGTTGGCCTGGCACCACCGAGTGACCCAAAGGGTAGAAGGTTTGACCCGAGCAAGCGATGTGCATACCACTCCAGCTCCCCTGGCCATGATACACAAGACTGTTGGACGCCGAAGCATCGAATCCAAAACCTGATTGACAGTGGGGAAATTGTGGTGGAACAGCCAGACTCCCCGAATGTTAAAGCAAATCCCCTGCCAAGACATGATGGAGGGGGGGTCAATATGACGGATGACAGTGAAGCTGGGGGACCGCCGAGGTTAAACTATGTGCAGGAAATTGAGGGGATGATCAACGTGATACATGAGCATGGGAGTGCACGGGGAGTGCCCATCAGATTGATGGGGGTAAGTACGAATAGCACGGAGGGACCGGTCAAGTTGACGGCTCCGAGGCCCATCATCCTTGCAGCAAGGCCGCAAATCCCTATCAGTAGTCTAAGGACGGTACCCTGGAATTATGGGGGAACGCCAGAGGAAGCGGCCAGTTGTGCTTCTGTGACGACAAAGGGGAACCCCTTATACCTTCCCGGGCGAGTCCTTGAGAGCCAAAGGGAAAAAAAATGAAGAGATTTCCGAAGAAAGGGCCATAGAGTTCTTAAAAAGGATGGATCACCCGGAAACGAGGGGGATTCAGATTTTAAATGAGGAGTCAACCTTAACATCAGTCATGGACCTGGTGTTGTCATCCAATAAGCATTGCAAAACTTTGACGAAGGTTCTGGAGGAGGCATACGTGCCCAAGGAAATTAGTGAGGAAGGTTTCGGCCAGCTGGTGGGCCATTTGATGGAGAGCGACGTGATATCCTTTGCAGATGAGGACATACCCAAGGAAGGAAGGGGACACCGGAAACCGCTACATATTGCGGTAATCTCCTCGGGGTATATCATGAATGGGGTATTGATTGATGGGGGATCGGCATTGAATATTTGTCCCCTCAGCACATTGCAGAAGATGAACATTAATCCCAAGCGCCTACGGGCCAGTCACATGGTGGTGCGAGCTTTCGATGGTTCCCGAAGGGATACAATTGGGGAAATAGAATTACCAGTGGAAATAGGACCCTGTACTTTTGATATCTCTTTCCAGGTCCTAGACATCACCGCCAGTTATAACATGTTACTGGGGAGGCCATGGATACACATGGTCGTGGCAGTGCCGTCTACGCTCCATCAACAAATCAAGCTAATCATCAGTGGGAATCTGGTAACAATCTCGGCCGAATGTGATGACCTTTCTCCTCCCAGGGGTGGCCTACCAGTGATCAACGTGGATGAGTCGGCGGTACCAGCCAGCTTTCAGGCACTAGAGATTAGCACTCCCCAATACAGATGCTTGGGGGCTCCAGCCGTGAAGCCAAGGGTCTCTCCAGAACTTACTTTTGTTGCAAAGGAAATTATAAGGATGAAGTTCCAGCCTGGACAAGGGTTAGGAAGAAGCAGTCAAGGAATCACCAAGCCCATTCAACTACCCCATCAGGTAGGCAAGGCAGGTTTGGGATATCATGGAGGTATAACATGGAGAGGCCGTCAGGGCATGGCCCCGATTCGATTGATTGGCAGCCCGGTGACCCCGGTCAACAATAAGCAGGGGACCAGCGAGCCTGTGACTAGGGCAGGGGGTGAAGATTTGGCCCCCACGAATGATGAATTAGCTAAAAGGGAGAGTTTCCTACAGGAGGTCGCGGAAGAGTTCGAAACCCAGTGCTATATCCCCGGACAATTAATAAGCAATGAAGAGGGGACGAATGTTGCCACACCAGGAGCCCAACAAAGTGTGCCTATCATCGATTGGGCAGGGTTGATTATTCCTAAGGAAGGTATGAGGGGAGACTCGGGCGATGTGGCCGTGGTCATCGGGGAAGTGTCCGGTATAAAGCCACCTCTCATCGAGCACATATCGTCTGACCTGACCATCGACAATTGGACCGTGAGGCCAATAATATCCAAACAAGGGTAAAACCCGACGTCAGGGTGGTAGACCCCAGAGGATGGGGGAATGAAGAAGTTTTATTTTTGTTGTTGTTTTATTTCTGCATAATTATGTCGTTCCTTCGTGTTATTTGAAAATGCGATCGTCGTGGAAAATGATTTATATATGACAAGTATTTTGTTTCATGTCAGGTGTACCAAATTGAGTAATCCTTGCCTAACAAACGATCTTTCAAATTTGAATGATGATTATGATTTTGACATTGAGCTGGATTTCGATTTGATGGGCATTGAGCAGGACGAGGCAGATTACGACGATGCGCCTGACGAGATCAAAGGATGGGTCGAGGATAAACCCAAACCCAATTTGGACCAAACCATCACCATTGATATTGGAACCCCAGACAAGCCAAAAGAACTCAAGATAGGGATAGACCTCACCACCAGCCAAAAAGTAGAAATAGCTGAGTTGCTAAGCCAATATGAGGATGTCTTTGCCTGGTCGCACGAGGATATGATCGGATTGTCCACCGACATCGTGGTCCACCGGTTGCCCATCAAGGAGGGTTTCAGGCCTGTCAAGCAGAAGCTAAGGAAGTTGAAACCTGAGTGGAGCTTAAAAGTGAAAGAGGAGATCATTAAACAATTCAGGGCCGGAATCATTATGGTGTCCACTTACCCGGAATGGCTATCCAATGTAGTCCCAGTGGCTAAACCTGGAGGAAAGGTGAGGGTATGCGTGGACTACAGAGATCTAAACAAGGCCAGTCTCAAGGACAACTTCCCGGTGCCTTTCATACACATCCTGGTGGATAACACAGCCCAGTACGAAATGTACTCTTTTGTGGATTGCTTCGCAGGATATCATCAGATAATGGTGGCGGAGGAAGATCGGGAAAAAACAGCATTCATCACCCCTTGGGGCACTTTCTGCTATAGACGATTGGCTTTTGGTCTCACAAACGCAGGGGCTACCTATCAGAGAGCTATGATGGCCCTGTTCCATGATATGATGCATAAGGAGATAGAGGTCTACGTGGATGACATTATTGTGAAATCAAGGGTAGAATCTGACCACATAGCCCATCTTAAAAAGCTATTCGATCGTCTCAGAAAGTATAATTTGAAGCTCAATCCAGCAAAGTGTGCTTTCGGAGTGCAGTCAGGTAAGCTTTTGGGATTCCTGGTTAGTGATCGAGGCATTGAATTGGATCCGGCAAAGATTAAAGCCATTGTGGATATGCCGGCACCTCACACAGAGAAGGAGATAAGAGGATTCCTGGGAAGAATAAACTTCATCAGCCGTTTCATATCCCACTTGACAACTACGTGCGAGCCAATTTTCAAGTTGTTAAGGAAGGGTGCTTCCCAAGAATGGAATGAGCAATGTCAAAGGGCTTTTCAGGCCATTAAAAAGCAGCTGACTGAGGCACCGGTGCTGGTACCCCCAAAGGATGGGATCCCTCTGTTTATGTACATATCGGTCAATGCCATCGCGATGGGATGCATGCTAGGACAAAAGAATGAGGCAGGTAAAGAGCAGGCCATCTATTACCTCAGCAAAAGATTTAGCCAATGTGAACAGAATTACACTCCCATCGAGAAGACTTGTTGTGCTCTGGCCTGGGCGGCAGGGAGATTACAGCATTACCTCCATGGGCATACTACGTACCTGATATCGAGAATGGATCCCCTGAAATATATTTTTGAAAGGCCCATGTTGAATTGTCGACTATCAAGATGGCAGTTAATCTTACAGCAGTTCGACATGGTATACGTAACTCAGAAAGCCATGAAGGGGCAAGGAATTGCAGATCAGTTGGCCGAGACGCCGTCGGGAGGGATGGAACCGTTAGAAACCTCCTCTACCGGGCGAGGATATATTCTGGGTGTCAGATACGAAATGCAATCATGAGGGACAATTCTGGAAGTTGTATTTTGATGGTGCCATGAATGCTGAAGGGGCAGGAGCCGGAGCAGTCCCGGTCTCTATCACCGGAGAACAATACCCCGTAGCCGCTAAACTGCATTTCAGCAATTCGAACAACACCGCTGAATACGAGGGATGTATCTTGGGACTCCGCTTGGCCCGCAACATGGGAGTGAGGAGGCTAGCAGTGTTCGGGGATTCAGAATTGGTAATCAGACAGGCAATCGGGGTGTATAACACTAAAGAGCTCCGGTTGCTCCCATACCACCGATGTGTTGTCCAATTAATGCAAGAGTTCGAAGATATCGCTTTCCGACATATTCCCCCCCGTGGACGGAATGATTTTGCCGATGCATTGGCAACTCTGGCTTCCTTAATCCATATCATCAAAGGAAGGGACGCTCCACAGATTGAGATAGCAGTACAGAATGCCCCGGCATACGAAGAGCATGTTGCAGTGTTATCAGGCGAGGTGGTTCTGCCAAAGCAGCCTTGGTATCACGACATAAGGGAATATCTAAGGGATAGATCCATTCCCGACCAGGCAAACCGAGCTGAAAGAATGAGAATTCAAAAAATGGCGATGAAGTTCTACCTGAGTGGGGATTCGCTCTACAAGAGGGATGCTGGTTTGGGACTGTTGCAATGCGTGGATGAGACGCAGGCCCAAAGGATTATGAACGAAATACATGGTGGAGTGTGTGGGCCACACATGAGTGGACCAATGCTGGCCAAAAAGATTCTGAGAACGGGGCATTATTGGTTAACCTTAAAAGCTGACTGTGATGATCATGTCAAACGGTGTTACCAATGTCAGGCGCACGGTAATGTGATCCATACGCCCCCCAATGAACTGCACTGTATGACCTCCCCGTGGCCATTCTCAATGTGGGGAATGGACGTGATCGGACCAATAGAGCCCAAAGCAAGCAACGGGCACCGATTCATCTTCGTCATGATCGATTATTTCACCAAATGGGTAGAAGCAGCCTCTTTCCCCAAGGTCACTCAGGAGGTTATCGTTGGGTTCATCAGGAATAATGTCATTTGTCGATACGGGCAACCTGAGGTTTTGGTCTCCGACAATGCTAAGAATTTAAACAACGCCCTCATGAAGGGATTGTGCGACCAATTTAAGATCAAACACCTCAACTCCGTCATTTACCGTCCCAAAATGAATGGGGCAGTGGAGGCTGCCAATAAGAACATCAAGAAGATCATGGCAAAAATGTCTGCTAATCATCGGGGATGGCCAGATCTGCTACCCCTCACCCTACTGGCATATCGAACATCAACGCGTACTTCTACAGGGGCAACCCCTTACGCTTTGGTGTATGGAATGGAGGTCGTCCTGCCAATTGAGGTTGAAATGGCGTCCCTCAGAATAATGATCGATGCTCAGATAAGCGAGGAGGATTGGATGCAAAGTCGATACGACCAGTTGGCCTTAATTGATGAAAGGAGGGTGGCTGCTGTTTGGCACGGTCAGTTATATCAACAAAGGATCTCTCGGTCATATGACAAAAGGATAAGACCTCGGAAATTCAAGGAGAATGACCTGGTGCTAAAGAGAGTCATGCCTTGCCAAGACGAAGCTAAGGGGAAGTTTGCCCCAAACTGGGAGGGACCTTTTGTAATTAAAAAAGTGCTATCCGGAGGAGCCCTCATATTGCAAGAAATGGATGGTGAGACATTTCCACGACCCCTAAATGCTGACTCAGTGAAGCGATTCTACGCTTAAATCATCAATCCCCTTTGTTTTTCCTTTGAGGAGCGAACTACGTAGGACCTGATCTCCCAACTTGTGGGGGTACGTAGGCAGCCATCATGGCGCGGTCCGATCCATAAAAAAAAATAATAATAATAATCCTTCCCCTAAAACAAAGCCAATCCCCAACAGCCCGATAAACCTGCCTAAACCCTCAAAACTTTCCCGAAACCAGCCGACCAATCCTTTCCATACCAAATTGACATAACCCTGATCAAACCAAACAGTTAGCCAAAGTCTGAAAATCAATCCAATGAAATCGACAGGGGTACGGCAATATCTGTCAAATCTCCATCAAGACTTGAGAAGAGGAAGAAAGCGAAATGTCAAAATCATGATCAACCGGATAAAATGATGATCCAATGAAGGGCAACGATACAACAAAGAGGGAAAATGACTAAATTTAAATACCTGTTTACATATATAAGTCTTTTTGTTACAAGATTTCCTTTTTAATAACCGATGAAATTAACATAGTCTATGCAGGAAATAAAACAATCTACAAACCTGCAACTAACTGAAGCAGGATGGATAAGGTGGTGGATAGATCTGAGGCATCAGCATCCCCTGAAATCTGCTGTCCCATCATGTCGATGCGGTCCAACAAGGCAGCGGCCCGGCTGACAGTCCCAGAGTGTGCATCTATGACTGTCCTAGCCTGTAGAGCAATGGCATCTCTATCAGCTATGGCAGCATCTCTGGCTAGAATAGCAGCATCCCTCTCAGCTATGGCGGCATCCCTCTCAGATTCAATAGCCATCAAAGACAGTCGGATCCGGCTATGCTCAGTGTCCGGACTAGGGAGAGAGTTGGCTGAGGTCGAGTGATATAGGGTATCGTCTGGGAAAGTCACTCCAGAGTCATCAAAAGTCCTAGTCTGACTCACACCAACCGCATCCGAATCGCCACGCAGCCATTGCACATAAGCGAATGTCTGGATGGGGCCACTATCATCGTACTCGGCCAGGATCCTACGAGGCCAAAGATCATATACCCGCAGTAGATCTCTCTCTGTCTGGGATGATATAGGGAATCGGTAGTCGGCCGCACCCGTGAAAAGGTGGAAATCCTGTGTCTGATCAAACTGCCCCATCACTGCCATGGGATGATAAGTCGTCACACCCCTCAAGCCAGCAATGGGAATGAAGTCCAGGTCGGGCACATGAGTCAAGAAGCTCATAAAGGAGCAATAACCCGAATAAACCAGGAGATGAAAGGGATCCTCGATGACCGACAGAAATGCTGTCCAGGAGGCCGCATCAGTACAGCTCACAGGACGAAATGAAAACTGCGTGGTTATGTTATGACTGAAGCAAAACCCTTGGCGACGGAGGTGGCCGATGGGACTAAGATGACTCATGAACCACACATACAACAAAGTCGAGCTCCCTCGGAATACTCTGCCTCGGAAGGACTGACAGTAGGAGGCTGACATGTAAGTATCCGCCAATATCATCGGAAGAATGGTGTGATCCTCCTGAAGGGCCCTAACGGCCGCGACTAGCCGCATGTCCAAGTGATCGGGTCCCGCGGGCAAGTACAGAACTGAGAGGATACAGGCCATCAAAACGCCTAGCCTCAAAACGCCCCAGCGCTCCTCCGATACAGAAAAATCCCCAGAGGAGTGGCGAAAACTGTTAGGTGAGCCGAATCGGTCAACCAAAAAGTGAAGAGGAACCAAGTGATCTGATGTGATCGCCGATAGCAGAACCGCCCTCCGCAACCCAGTAAAGGTCAAGAACTGACGGCGCATGGGACCAGATGTGATCCTGGCACAAGGTCTATCCAAAGGCAAACCGGTGAAGCGACCATACTCCTCGAGGGTGGGGGTCAGCTCTACTGTCCCTAGCCTGAACACTTGACGAGCAGGGACCCAATATCTCAAAATACCATCCACAAAGCCCACCGGCACCTGAAAGGTTAATAAGGACCGAGAGTGTCCCAAAAGACCATCTGCGATGACCCTGTCGGCCGGCGATAAACTGTCCAACCAACGGAGGAGGCTGCCAACCAACCCTGTAGGAGGAATGGAATCCAAGCATACCACGACATCTGAGGACGTCATCTGTGAAAAAATAGTATCAAAAAGACTGTACAGGGGTCATTTTCTATCCATGAATGAAGAGCATGCATCGTACAGACAATAATAAAGCAAATGAATTTCATAAAGATAAAAGATAAAGAACTGTGCATAAATAAATAAATGAGTTCAGTACATAGTGCATGAAATGAAAAATAAATCTAAACAGGTACAGGTACAAAAGCCCTATCCTATCCTGATCTAGATAAAGTCAATCTCATCTATAAAGGCGGGATCCTCAAACTGGTCCCCTGGGGTCGCCGAAGTCGAGGGCCCAAAGTTCATGTCGGGGATGTATGGCCGCGCGGTGGCATCAGATGAGCTCGGCCCCGCATCATAACCCGTACCATCAGGATCATAGGTATAGGCCTCCTCCGGGGTCCGGCCTAACACCCGAAGAAATAGCGACAACTGCTCCACCTGGCGGGTCAAAGTGTCTATCTGCTCAGTGTGGGTAGGGCTCCGAACACAGGCTGCCCAGTCAGTCATCATCACCGAGCCGGGGACCATATCCCCGAGGAAGAATGTGGCCCGGGTCTGAGGACCGATAGTGCGGGGCACCCACCAAGTACGGAAAGCATCACTCGTACTGGGACCCGTAGAAAGCATCCGGCCGTCCTCCCCTGCAAGCATGATCTCTGAAGGCTGAGAGTCCAGCGGCCAGGAAGTAGTGATGGGAAGGGAATGCGGGATGCGGATCTCTCCTGTGACGCATCTGAATGCGCGCTCCCCCAGATACATCACCCATCCTCCGATACTCTGCAAAGTGAGGCGACGGGTGGAAAGCTCGAACTCCGGGCCAGAAGGGTTCCCAGCATCGAACCCCTCAGCCAAATGCTCGGAGAGGTAGGGAATCCAGACGACATCTACAGCAGTGATTAGCTCCAGCTGGATGCGGCAGTGTGCAAAGCTGCCCGATATCGGGACCTCCTCCAAAGTGCTGTGATGCCACCGTCGGCCCCGGGGATAAGTATCAAGTCCGAGAGTAGTGACATGCCTCAGGCATGGAAGACGCTCGTAGGCCCAGAACTGCGAATAGAAACAGTGAAAAGCATGAGAAACCGACAGACGCAGAAAGAAAAGAAATGAATTGACGGGAAATACATTAAGAAAAAAGAAAGAAGTCTCACCAGCAGAAAATGATAGAATCCGAGCCAAGCGTCTGTCTGGCCCTCCGAGCGTAGACGCATGCCATGGAGGAAATAGGCAAAGGTGAATGACCCCCAGTCATAGTCACCGATGCGGTCCACGTCTCTGACCGCTCCTACGACGCTGAAATGAATGGTGGAAGAGTTGTTCCCCAGAAAACAACCCCTCATGATGGTCAGGAACAGGCGTCGTAGCAGAATGTCCCTGGTGCCCTGATCCGCTGGAATGGGCAGTGCGTACAGACCCCCAACAGCATCGACAGCCAAAGCGCCGGATCGAATGCTACGGGCCTTAAAGACCCGATCCTCAGCACCGAAGCCCAATAAAGCCCGGACCTCCACAGGAGTGATGTCGAGATCTAGGGGAACGCGGGACCCGGCAAACTCTATGCCCGTAATGTATCTCCAATCCCAGGGGGTCAGCACAACCTCGCAGTCTAGAAGGTGAAGAAACTGCGTCTGGTGGAACCAGTGCTCTGATAAGGCCCTCATGTAACCCCAGGGGCACTGCCGAGGAATGATGGTAAAGAAGTGACGAAAGCCCCAAGAATCCACCACCGCCCGGTAGTCACTGTGCAAAGCCGTGTAAAGGGAGTAGATGTTGAACCAGTTGCCCCTCGGCTGAGTAAACTCGGGTACCTGGGGCAATCACCAATGGGTCAGTCCGGATAAAAGAAGAATGGAGAAATTGAGAATAAAATCAGAATAGAACCGAATATACCTCGTTAGCCACGAGAGATGCCGAGGGATGACGACTGAGATCCCGACCCAATAGATCGGGGATCTGCACAGATGCGCCAGACGAGGCACTATGAGGAGCTGGAGCCGGTGTGCTGGAGGATGGTCCCTCTGCCGCGACCTCCGGAGGAACAGCCTCCTCAACGTCCGGATGAGCAGGACGAATGACAGCCTCCGCCAAGCGGCGAGCCTGACGGGTCCGAGGAGGAACAGGAGCAGGTGCAGCCCTACGACGGCGAACACCCGAGGTCCGGGACACGGAGGAGCTACTATAAGCATCGGGATCCATAGCTGGAACATAACAGGCAAGGAGGAAGGTAAGTTCCCTTTCGAATTATGTCACGAATATTCTAAATTCCTACCCATGTCATATAATTAATGCAACATGATGCATGTTTATGGTATGTTTTAAAAAAAAAAAAAAAAAAAAAAAAAAAAAAAATCGGCAGAGTTCCGTTTGTAAAATGGACCTCCCAGGCATAAGCCAAACGTGTTTTCAATCAATCCAAGCCTCAAACAGATCAAAATTGCATTCATATGTGTAGTTACAGCATGTAAAGTACAATAATGCAAGATTTTCTTGCAGAGAAGGAATAACAGCATGTGGGACCACATCATGAGCATAAAATAGGACTCACACAATTGCTACATAGCATGTATATATGATAGTACATAGCATAGCATTGTAAAGCATACATTTCTATCTCTAAACATGCAAATAGCCAAATGTATAGCAAAATGTTGACGAAATTGAAAAGTGAACGGTCAAAGTGTTACCTGTAGCGCGTAGAACGATCCTACCGGAGCAGTTTTTGCAGAAAAGTTGGGAAACTCGACAAAAGGCCTTTGCAAACGAGCAAAATCTCAAAAATCTATGTGGGGTACGAAGTTGAAAGTGACAGATCTGGAGGCGGCGAGCCGCTTAAGAATCCCGATCTTGGCCGCAGATCTATCTGCGGCTGGCCGCAGATCAATCTGCGGCTGGCCGCAGATCCATCTGCGGCTGGCTCTGGTGGGTCCCCTTGGCTCCCTTGCAACCGTTTGATGTATCTAGTGAAAATGAATTACGAGATGGGTGACCGGCGACGATACCCGGCCCCGACAAGACAATCGACCGGCGACGATAACCGGCGATTACGAGGTGGATGTCCGGCGACGATAACCGGCTCCGACAAGATAGCCAACCGGCGACGATAACCGGGGGTTACGAGATGGGTGACCGGCGACGATACCCGGCCCCGACGAGACGATCGACCGGCGACGATAACCGGCGATTACGAGATGGATGTCCGGCGACGAAAACCGGCTCCGGCAAGATAACCAACCGGCGACGATAACCGGGGGTTACGAGATGGGTGACCGGCGGCGATACCCGGCCCCGACGAGACAATTGACCGGCGACGATAACCGGCGATTACGAGATGGATGTCCGGCGACGATAACCGGCTCCGGCAAGATAACCAACCGGCGACGATAACCGGGGGTTACGAGATGGGTGACCGGCGACGATACCCGGCCCCGACGAGACAATCGACCAGCGACGATAACCGGCGATTACGAGACAGATGTCCGGCGACGATAACCGGCTCCGGCAAGATAGCCAACCGGCGACGATAACCGGGGGTTACGAGATGGGTGACCGGCGACGATACCCGGCCCCGACAAGACGATCGACCGGCGACGATAACCGGCGATTACGAGATGGATGTCCGGCGACGATAACCGGCTCCGACAAGATAACCAACCGGCGACGATAACCGGGGGTTACAAGATGGGTGACCGGCGACGATACCCGGCCCCGACAAGACAATCGACCGGCGACGATAACCGGCGATTACGAGGTGGATGTCCGGCGACGATAACCGGCTCCGACAAGATAGCCAACCGGCGACGATAACCGGGGGTTACGAGATGGGGGGTGACCGGCGACGATACCCGGCCCCGACGAGACGATCGACCGGCGACGATAACCGGCGATTACGAGATGGATGTCCGGCGACGATAACCGGCTCCGACAAGATAACCAACCGGCGACGATAACCGGGGGTTACAAGATGGGTGACCGGCGACGATACCCGGCCCCGACAAGACAATCGACCGGCGACGATAACCGGCGATTACGAGATGGATGTCCGGCGACGATAACCGGCTCCGGCAAGATAACCAACCGGCGACGATAACCGGGGGTTACAAGATGGGTGACCGGCGACGATACCCGGCCCCGACGGGACAATCGACCGGCGACGATAACCGGCGATTACGAGATGGATGTCCGGCGACGATAACCGGCTCCGACAAGATAACCAACCGGCGACGATAACCGGAGGTTACGAGACGATCATCCGCATTGCATTGATACCCTTTTACGAATAGGATTGCATCCATTGCATCATACGTTGCATCATAGGGCATATGTGTAGCATCACGTATGTATTGTCATCCATGTGCATTGTCATTCATGCATCGAGTGTCTATTCTTTATCTTGTTCATTTCATTCATCATTTCATAAACATGATAAAGAGGGGCAGCTGTAGACACCCAAATTTTGCGTTCCCTGTACTAACCTTGACAGGAGGGCAAAATCGTCAATTGAACCGGCTCGCGGGAGTGAAGGAGTGGGCCCAAGGGCGAGCGCCCGACACCACCGCGGTGATTGGCAATCAAAGCTGATGTGACAATAAGGCCATCCGAGACAGACGTCCCCGAATGAGGTGGCACGTCTCCCGGAGATCCCCGGACTGCAAAGTACGAGCCCTTCAACGGAAATCAACGGTACGGCACAGAAATCGAGACGAGGTGCGTAAAATGAGAAAATCAGCACAGTCAGCCGCGGATCAATCCGCGGCCAAGGACGGAACTCGAGACGGCACGGGACTCGAGCGCACGGGACTCGAGCGCGGCTGGGGGGAGAACCAAGGGCCAGCCGCAGATCAATCTGCGGCCAGCCGCAGATCAATCTGCGGCTGCCCTTGACAGTCCCTTATCAGGCCATTTCGCATACAGAAAAAAAAAAAAGAGGAGGAAGAAGAAAAAATCAGCAGCAGCAGCTCAGAAATAGGGAGAAAACAGCAACAAAATAAGGGCAATTAGGAGAGAAAAAGAGTGAAAAGAGTGAGGAATTGTACCAAATTTTGTAAGATTATATCTCATATTTTCTACTCTACTCAATACACAAATTCCTACATATTGTGGGGATCATTTTGCAAGGTGAAAATCTTTTGTTTTGACATTTGCTCGTACCATTTTGATAGGCTCTTATTATCCGAATCCTCTTAAATGCATCCTTTTTTGCGTTGTATTGTGAAATCATGGATTAGGGATTATTAGTGAGGGTTCCATCGGAACAAAATTCTTCCTAATAAACCCGAGGATATCCAATTGGTGAAATTTCTAGCTTATTTATGGTGATTTATTGGATGTAATTTATATAGATTATCATTTTCGGATATCATGGTGTATTAGGCAATCCGTGTTGTTTTAGTTTCGTAGTATTCATTTTGCGGGTATGTAGTAATCTTGGGTGTGAGCCTAGGAATGCGACCCCGTGGTCCAAATCTGATGATGGACGTTTTGACATATGTAATAGATGCAAGGTACTCGTTTTGTTGTAACATGTAATCGTTTGGGCCTTAAAACGACGCTAGAGCGAGAATCGGGTTTTTTTTAAGGCCCCGTAATAGTAAAATATGTGATTGTTGGCGTTAGGGGATATTTTGATGGCTTACATGCCCATGAATAGCCCCCTACGCGTTTGATATTTAGTTCGATTTGTATCATCCAACAAAATGATTTCAAAGCCAAAACAATCAAGATTTTGCTAAAAATTAATCAAAGTAGGATATTAGCATCACGAGGCTAAAAATTGGAAGTGCTAATGAAAGTCGATTCCTATTTTACGAGAAGGCCAAAAGGAAGTTGTTTCCAAATGTCACAAAAAAAATGGTTTTATAAAGAGAAATGAACGTTTTGCTAAACCTTGATACATAGGGCGAAAGAGATTCTAGAAATTGCCTATCATTTATGAAAGCAACGTATAAATCTCAATTCCTATTTTGGCTAAGGTTTAACAAACTCACGTTTTACCAAAACAAATACTTAATAAAATCTCATAGCTTTTGTCAATTTAAAATCAAATCTTTCTCAATAAATAGGGCTTTCTCGTCAATCTCAAAAAGACATTGTTAAACACTCTCAAAACTAAAGCACGATTTTCCCTAAAAATCCAAATGATTCTTTCATACAAACTCACCACAACATTCATATAGGCACGCACACACACACACACGCATACACGTTTCATGAATTAAAGGATAGGAAAAGCATCAAGATTGCGGTAACCGTATTTCACGGAAGTCGGGGGGTGCCTAACACCTTCCCCTCGCTTAAGCAAGCCCCCGAACTCTATGAATCTCGATTCGCAGACCATTTATTTCGGAGTCACACATGAGCCAGCGATTTATAAAAAACGAAAACTCGGATGAGTTGGTACATCCATTTCAAATATACCAACTGGCGACTCTGGTTAATTGGCTCATCATAAAAAACGATCTTTCAAAACCCCGTCGACATTAAGTGCCGACCTTTTCCCCAAAATCACCAAAACCAAAAGGCAAAAATAGGAAAAGGAAAAGAGACGAGAAAAAACCCGGCGTCGACACCACAATTGATAGATTCAAGTTAATCACCCAAGATAACTAACTCACTATATTTCTATGTGAATTACAATTAAAAAGGATTTAAAGCCCATGTTCCCTATTTAGATTACATGCAGCGATAGGTATATCTCTATCCTAATCACAAATTATGAATTTCATCGACAGCAGAAGACACAATCACATGCTATTATGGTCAGATCTAAATCTATACTTCATCTCTCGAATTCATACAGATTATCTCGGTAATTATTGGCCAGATAATTAAACAATTCAGCACAAACCATAATAGACAATCCAAAAATAGCTAATCATAATATTCAAAGAAGCATGCTATTCAAAACTACACATTAAGATCCATTATAGCCTTAAAAGAAATTTAGTTCATAAATAAACTAGAATTCATCATCCACCAGTTTAATAACATCAAAAAGTTTGGAATAGAGAGAAAAGAGAAGAAACACTGTAAGCAATCCTTTAATCTCTGTCCTGCTCCTCCTTGCTTTCTCCTTGCTATCAACTTGTTCCAAATCTTCTCCAATTGCTCCAAACTAGGGTGTGCTAATAATAGATCTCAATTACCAACTAGAAAACACCTATTTATAATAACTAATAAAACCCCTAATTAATTACAAAGTTTCAAATCCAAGTTCAAACCAAAACCATTTAAAACATCTGAAAAGTCAATTTTTCCCTCACTCGAACCGGTGCGGCCGCGCCTAGATTAAGCTTGCAAGGCGCGCAGCCGCGCTACCCTGGCAGCAATTTTTTTTCTAACTCTGGCATCACGCGCGGCCGCGCTGCTACCCAGTTCATTTTGGGCGCGGTCGCGCTGCTCTGAAATCCTGCAACATTAGCAACATCAGCAACTTCATCCACTCGAACGTCCAATTCTCGCCCAATGCAATCCCAACATGTGCAACCTACAAAAACACACAAAATACATGAAAAGTAACTGAAAACCATTGAAATAAACAATAATTCGCGTATATTGGTATCCGATTCGTAGGTATAAAACCTACTCATCATCATGCACCGTTGGAAAGTTATCAGTGCATTACATAGCCCAAATGACATCTTTTTGAAAGCAAATTTACCATAGAGACAGGTGAATGTTGTCTTTTCTTGATCTTCAAGAGCAATGACTATCTGATTGTACCCTGAGTACCTCTAGGAGGCAATAATACTCGTGACCTGCCAATCTGTCTAGCATCTGATCAATAAATGGAAGAGGGAAGTGATCTTTTCTTGTTGCTTTGTTGAGCCTTCGGTAATCCATACACACTTTCCATCTAGTGATAGTTCTAGTAGGTATCAGCTCGTTGTTCTCATTTGCTACCACGATCATTCCCCCTTTCTTCGGTACGCATTGAACTGAACTAACCCAAGAGCTGTCGAAGATGGGGTATATAATTCTTGCATCCAACTGTTTCAAAATCTCCTTCTTGACAACCTCTTTCATGATTGGGTTGAGCCTCCTCTGCTGTTCCACTGTAACTTTGATATCATCCTCCATTAGAATTTTGTGCATGCAGAAAGAGGGGCTTATTCCCTTGATATCAACAATAGTCCATCCAATTGCGGTTTTGTATTCCCTAAGAACTCTAATCAGCTTACTTTCCTGAAATGTGGTTAGTGCAGATGCAATAAGAACAGGTAAAGTATCTGATTCACCTAAGTATGCATACTTGAGATGAAAGGGTAATGGTTTGAGTTCCATGGTAGGAGGTACCTCTAGGGATGACCTCAAACGATCTGAAGATTTGTCTGCATACTCCAAAGATTCAAAAGGGATCTTAAACTTGCTCACCCGGGGTACTGCATCCAATATCTGTAAACATTCAACCAACTCTGGATCGTCCATGTCAATATCCCCTATCAGTGTAGTTTCCAACGGGTCCTTGTTTATAGCCTTCAGAAACTCATCATTCACGGCCTGTTCAACCACATCCACCCCGAAGCATTCTTCTTCGTCTGAAGGGAATTTCATTGCCTTAAATACGTTGAATGTGACCTCTTGGTCCTAGACCTGCATAGTCAGCTCTCCCTTCTGAACATCTATTAGAGTCATCCCAGTGGCTAAAAATGGCCACCCAAGAATAATGGGAATGTCTTTATCTTCCTCATAGTCTAGAATGATAAAATCGGCTGGGAAGATGAACTTATCCACCTTTACAAGTATGTCCTCCACAATCCCTCTCGAATAAGTAACACACCTATCTGCAAGTTGAAGAGATATGTTTGTTGGCTTTGGTGCCGGCAGACCCAACTGTGTATAGACGGATAATGGCATAAGATTGATGCTAGCACCCAAGTCGCACAAACACCTGTTGAATGACAAGCTACCAATCATGCAAAGTATGGTAAAACTGCCAGGATCCTTCAACTTGGGAGGTAGCTTTCTTTGTAGCACTACACTGCACTCTTCAGTCAAGGCTACTGTCTCAAAAGTTTCTAATTTCTTCTTTTTGGACAGAATACCCTTCATGAATTTAGCATAGCTCGGCATCTGTTCTAAGGCCTCTACAAATGGTATGTTAATCTGTAACTTCTTAAATACCTCGAGGAATTTGGCAAATTATTTGTCTAATTTCTGCTTTTGAAGTCTTTGTGGATACGGAACTGGTGGGAACACTCTTAATGTAGGAGCAACATGGGTTTTTTCAGTAGTTTCTCTCTGTTCTGGCTCAGGTTCCACCTTGCCTTCCTTTTCCTTAGACATTTCTGCAGAATCCAAGTCTGGGGAAGGGCGCAGCTGCGCTGTCTCCCTTTGTATTTTAGGCACAGTTGCGCCTGCCTGCAGGGTTTGTTTTCCACTTCTGAGTGTTACTACTTGACATTGCTCCTTCCCTTCTCTCCTTGGGTTAGCTTATGTGTTACTAGGGAGAGATCCTTGAGGTCTATTTGACAACATGTTAGCCATTTGCCCCACTTGATTCTCCAAATTTTTGATGGCCGCCTTTAACATCACATTATTGTTGGCCATGTACTTTGCCATAATCTCTTCCAAGTCTGGCTTTGTTTTCGGTTGTGAAGTTTGTGTTGCATGTTATTGTTGTTGATTTTGGAAGCTCGGGGGATAGTGTGGTCGTGGAGCTTGTTGATGGTTTTGGTTGTTGCTCCATGAAAAATTGGGGTGGTTTCTAGCACTAGGATTGTAGGTGTTTTGGTATGGATTTGGTGGTCTCTGGTAGCTCCTTACAAACTGCACTGCTTCAGGATTGATGGCACATTGCTCTGTAGGATGTGTTCCTGCACATAGTTCACACACATAGGCTACTTGTTGGACTTTTGCCGCTGTCATAGCATCAATTTTCTTTAGCATTGCTGCCAACTGAGCTGATAGTGTTGTGACTGCATCTACCTCAAATACCCCGGCTGCCTTCTGCTGATTTAGTCTAGAAGTTGGCCATTGGTAATTGTTCGCGGACATGGTCTCTAGCAACTTATATGCCTCTTCATAATATTTGGCCATGAATGCCCCTCCAGAAGCTGCATCAATGCTAGTTCGAGTGTGACTACCTAACCCATTATAAAATATATTTATTTGCATCCATTGGGGTAATCCATGGTGTGGACACTTCCTCAAAAATTCTTTGTATCTCTCCCACGCTTCATACAATGACTCACCATGTTGTTGCTCAAACGTAAAAATGTCATTTCTCATCTTGGCGGTCTTTGCGGGAGGGAAGAAATTTGCCAAAAATTTCTGTGCCAAGTCTTGCCAAGTAGTAATAGACCCCGGTGGTAATGAGTGAAGCCAACTCTTTGCTTTGTCCCTCAATGTGAATGGAAAAAGTCTAAGTCTCACTGCATCATCTGATACCCCACTAAACTTGAATGTATCGCAAATCTCTATGAAGCTCATCAAGTGCTGATTCGGGTCATCATTAGCCATTCCCCCAAAATGGACCGAATTCTGAATCATTTGAATTATCCCCGGTTTGATTTCGAAGGAGTTAGCTGCTATGGTTGGCCTCGTGATACTTGATTACAGTTCATTTATTCTTGGCATAGCATAATCTCTCAATGCTTTTTGCTCTTCTGCCGCCATGATTACCGGTGTTTCAATTTCCTCCTGAATGTCCGTAGTACTCTTACTCAATTGTTGAACCCTTCTATTAATGTTGTCCTTGTAAAGCAATAAATCAAGCTTCTTAGATCGAGTTTGCATACACTATTCAAGAGTACCTGAAACAAAAGAAAAATATAAAAAGAAATAAGATAAGAAAGATTTGTTTAACTAAGACCAATCTAATTTAAACTGATGATGAAAGTAATAGAAACAATTTATATTCCCCGGCAACAGCGCCAAAAACTTGTTGGCTTGTTTGTATATATGACAAATCAATACACACACGCAAGTGCACGTAGTCCACAAGTAATATAATGAAAGTAAAGTATCGTTCCCACAGAGAATATAATTGCAATTTAATCTAACAAGCACCAGTTGTATAACTATTTCGGTCTCTTTAAACAGATGAATAATATTGTGAATTAACTAAAATCACTAAGAAACAGATTAAACTAATTATCAAACAATTAAATCAGATAAATGAGATTTGAGATTATAATTTCACTCAATGCGTCACTCAGTTGTTACACTTCCTGCTAAGCCCAATTGATTATTTCGGATTGCTAGTCGAACACACGAAGTAAAATATGGCCATCTCTCGATGTACCATACCCATATCACATTAAATCCACAATTGATAGAATGAATGTGAACACCCAAATTAATTAACTCACTATATCTCTATGTGACTTAAAACTAAAAAGGATTTAAGTACAAGTTCTCAAATGACTACGACCGGTGCTTTAGTATATCTCTATCCTTAGCACAAATTATGGACTCTAACACCATGTAGAATCATAAACACAAGCCAATATGGTCAGACCTTACTCACAATTCATTTCTCAATTTCATATGAGTTATCCCGATAATTGGTGATCAAGCAATTAGGCAATTTAAACAAACCATAATGGACAATCCATACACAATCAATCAAATCTCAACCAGGAAGCATAGCAAACTGAATTAAGCACTAAGATCCATTATAATCCCAAAATAGAAATTAGTTCATAGTACAATCAAAATCCATCATCCACATGTGTTCATACATTGAAGTCAAAAATGAAAAGAAAGAGAAGCTAAGGAATTGAAGATGCAAATCTTGTATCTCTTCTTCAAATCTGAATCTTCAATGTTGATCCAATGTTTCAATACTCCCAAATCCAGCCCTAATCTAAGCTAATCAAATAAAAACTAAGAGAGATTCAAAGTATATAGAAAAGAATATGCACCAAGCTCTCTCTGTGTTTCTGTATATCCCCCCTCAAAAGCAATAAAAAACATCCTAATATATTTACCCTAGCTCGCAATAACCCCCTCTTCAAGTAAGAATTCGATTGGTCCATTAAGTGAAAAGTCAGACTTTTTAGCTTCAGCGACTGGCGCAGCTGCACCAGAGTTGTGCTCATTCTGAGCACAGCTGCGCACCAGGGCAATCGACAGTTGGGCTTGGGCGCAGCTGCACTCCCTTCCTTTGTAATTTGGGCGCAGCTGTGCTTGATGGTAGTCTGCAACTGTACTATTCTTTCTACTGCAGCTTGACTTCTTGCATCCAAAGCTGGCTATTGCTCCCCTTTCCATTATGCTTAGACTCCTTTTTGCTCCCATGCACCATGTTCCATGTATGCTATGCCAATTTGTCCTCCTTTTTAACTACAATGCCACCGAGCGAGTTTCTGAACGTAAATCCTACAAAATGGAAAGAAATGCATGAATAGCTACTATAAAACATGAGACTTATGTAACAATTATAGCAAGTTAGTATCCAATAAGTAGGTATAAAACCTACTTATCAGCGCTTTTCTCCCACAGCAGACATATTAAAGTGTAACTTCCGGATAGCCCAATAAGCATTATGTTCTAACTCTACCAGAAGATGGCATGCTTTCCCATATACCAACTGGTATGGTGACATCCCTATCGGTGTTTTGTAAGCTGTACGATATGCCCATAGTGCATCATCCAGCTTGCTTACCCAATCCTTTCGACTAGGGTTCACTACCTTTTTGAGGATTCGTTTCACTTCTCGGTTGGATACCTCTACCTGGCCACTCGTTTGTGGATGGTAAGTTGTAGCTATCTTGTGAGTAACTCTATACTTAGCTAGAATAGCTGAGAACTGTTTATTGCAAAAGTGTATACCCTCGTCACTAATGATTGCACGAGGAGTGCCGAATCTAGAGAAGATATACTTGTGGATGAATTTAACCACCACTTTGGCATCATTAGTAGGTGATGCTATAGCTTCAACCCACTTTGAAACATAATCCACTGCTAGTAGTATATAGGAATTGCTAAAAGATGAAGGGAAGGGTCCCATGAAGTTTATGCCCCACACGTCAAATAATTCAACCTTTAGATTTATGTTTAGTGGCATCTCGTGTCTCTTTGATATATTGCCAACTCTTTGGCATTTGTCACATTTCAACACGAACACATGAGCATCCTTAAAGAGCGTCGACCAATAGAATCCACATTATAGCACCTTGGCTGTCGTTCGTTCTCCCCCGAAATGTCCACCATAGTCAGATGCATGGCATTGATGTAGAATATCCTCCATTTCATCCTTGGGAACACACCTTCTTATTAATTGATCTACACACTACTTAAATAAGAATGGCTCAGATATTGTTTTATATCGTGGAGAAATTTCTTTTTCTGATGACTTGACAAATCTGGCAGAAACACTTTACCCACTATGAAATTTACAAAATTCGTGTACCATGGTGTCTCCAACCTTATTACAAACAGTTGTTCATCCGGGAAAAATTCATTTATCACTGTTTTATCACCTTTATTCAGTTTCGAATTCTCTAACCGTGATAAATGATCAACAACTTGATTTTCTGTTCCTTTTCGATCCCGAATCTCCAAATCAAACTCTTGTAGCAACAGTATCCATTGAATCAACCTCGGCTTGGCATCTTTCTTAGCTATCAGGTACTTAATTGTCGAGTGGTCCGTAAACACAATCACCTTAGTCCCAATCAGGTACGAACGAAACTTATCAAAGGCATAAACAACTACCAGTAGCTCTTTCTCAGTAGTTGTATAGTTTAGTTGGGCGTCCGATAACGTCTTACTAGCATAATAAATGGCATGGAAAATCTTCTCTTTGCGTTGGCCAAGAACTGCACCCATTGCAAAATTGCTAGCATCACACATTAATTCAAACGGACTACCCCAATCTGGTGATACTATTACTGGTGCAGTAATCAACTTCTTCTTCAACACTTCGAAGGCTTCTTGGCATGTTGTATCGAAGTTGAATGGAACATCCTTCTCTAAAAGATTGCAAAGAGGCTTTGTGATTTTAAAGAAGTCTTTTATGAATCTTCTATAAAAACCTACGTGTCCCAAAAAACTTCGAATGCCCCGTACTGAAATTGGTGGAGGAAGTTTCTCAATGGTCTTAATTTTTGCTCTATCTACCTCGATTCCCTTTGTAGAAACTCTATGGCCCAAGATTATCCCCTCTTGCACCATAAAATGGCATTTCTCCTAATTTAAAACCAAACTTGTTTTCATACATCGTTTGAGCACAAGAGTAAGGTTTTCCAAACAATTATCAAATGAATCCCCAAAAACTTAAAAGTCATCCATAAATACCTCGAGATTTTGTTCAACCATATCGGAAAAATAGCCATCATACACCGTTGAAACGTTACAGGTGCATTGCATAACCCAAAAGACATTCTTCGGAAGGCAAAGGTACTGTATGGGCATGTGAATGTCGTCTTCTCCTGGTCCTCGGGTGCTATGGTAATTTGGTTGTAGCCTAAGTATCCATCTAAGAGGCAGTAATAGTCATGTCCTGCAAGTCTGTCTAACATCTGATCGATAAATGGGAGAGGGAAATGGTCCTTACGAGTGGCCTTGTTTAACTTTCTGTAGTCCATACAAACCCGCCAACCCGTAACTGTCCGAGTAGGGATCAATTCATTGTTCTCATTCGCAACTACTGTCATTCCCCTTTTCTTTGGCACACATTGAACTGGACTCACCCATGAGCTATCAGAAATGGGGTAGATAATTCCTGCATCAAACCATTTTATGATTTCCTTTTTAACCACTTCCTTCATTATGGGGTTAAGTCTACGTTGTTGTTCTATAATCGGTTTAGCTTCTTCTTCAAGCAGAATCTTGTGCATACAGATTGATGGGCTTATTCCTTTGATATCTGCAAGAGTCCACCCAATAGCTATCTTGTACTGCCTAAGTACCCTCAGCAACTTTTCCTCTTGAACCTCATCAAGTGAAGCAGAAATTTATAATTGGCAGAGTAGAAGAAGAACTAAGGTATGCATACTGTAGATGGTTAGGCAGCGGCTTGAGTTCCAATGTCGGCGCTTCTTCCAATGATGATTTAACCTTTTCTGTTGGGTTTCCCAAGTAGTCCATGTTAGGTTTGTAATAGCCATAAGCATGCAATCAAATTACACAAATATAGTGGAAGCGCGATAAAATCAGATTTTAAAATTTTATACAAACCATCACCATGATCTTTTTTTATGCGCAATTATCAATTAAACAAAAGATAAAAAATAAGAATTATACCCTTGTAGATCAAAGCTTCCTCGAGTACAAGTTCAACTCCAAATCCTTCGCGTTCTCCTTGAATTCCACCGATTAGATTCCTTCTTTTGATTAATGCAAGCCACCCAAGTGTTTGGCCTCTAGAGGTGATCCACCAAGGAATAATATATATTCAAGAAGATGAATGTTGGCAAAAATCCTAGTTTCTATCTCTATAGAAATTGTAAGTATTCTCCCAACTATTGGAAATGTGTCTAAGCCCAATCCATAATAAGACTCCTCTTATTTATAGATATAGACAACCCTCCTAAACTATTTAGGGATAGGGTTTTATTTTAATTAAACTCTTTTAATTAATTAAACTCCTAATCCAATTAGAAATTTATGAGATTACTTTTATTAATTAATTCTCAAACCCTTTTAGGAATTAAATAATAATAATAGTAATAATAATAAGACTCCTCTTATTAATTTATATTTAATATTTCTAAAATATTAAATAATAAATATTAAGCTATTTAATTTATTCTATCACCATAGATTAAATTAAATATACTTAACTTATTATTACGATTATGCCATTTACTTCTTAAATAAATATTTTTCTTTTTGCGGTGTGACCCTTTAGGTTCTCCATAGTAAACCAGTTGTGAATAAATAAATTAGAACAATTCTAATCTTATTTAAATAAATAATTAAACTATTTAATTCATTTAAATAAATAATATTTATTCTACAATAAGGGTAAGCCCCCTTAGCAATCAACGACTTTCTAGATAATATAGATTTCAACATTAATCATAAAAGAACCTTTCAGTGAATAGTTACCGTACAATTCAATCCTTTTACCATACAATGTCCCAATCTAATATACGATATGGAATTACTGTCAACTCTTATTTTATTTGATTATATGTATTTCGATTCTTAAATGCACAACTCTGATTAATGCAAATTAGAAACACCTTTTTAATTTCATTCTGCTTTGGCTAAAGACTTCTGAGTTGTCATTTATCGAATCACATAGGACATTCTCTTCTTTTACTAGAAGTGGTAAATTCTTTGTCGACCATTCACCTATCTCCATGTACAACTTATTATACCCAATCATACCCTTTGATATACCCTAAGGGTCTTAAGGGATATATCAAAATATAACTCATCATACACAAGATACTATGATGATCTCAAGTTTAAGGATCACTTGTACTACTATCACATAAGGAATTCCTATTAAAAGGCAAGTAAAACTCCATTAGGTATTCCTTTAGCGAGCCATGTTCAGTGAACTTATTGTCTAATAAGCACCTATATACTTGCTTTAGTGTCTCCACACAAAATGATTATGAGATCAATCATCCTTTTTCTAAGAGCAAGCAAAGTATGTACCTATCTATCCGGATTCACTAATCCCCTTTTTAGTAATCCAATGATTAGGAACGATTTTAGTTTGTGAGTTATCTAGAATTTAGATCTCATTAGCATGATCATCATCATGATTCTAAAAGCATTGCTCAAAACTATGGGTTTATCACATATATAATAACAGCACCATGTAGATAAAGTAAATGCCTTTAATAAATAAATTATTTTATTAATAAACAAATAAGATTACAAGTATATGCTATATCATATCAAATATGATTGGCTTACGTGCATACTACTTTCAATCTCCCACTTGCACTAAAGTCAATCACCTAGGTATCTAATACCCTTCTTTTCTAAGTGACGATCATCCTGCTGTTGGATAAAGCTTTAGTAAATGGATATGCAATATTGTTCTTGAGAGTCCACTATCTCTATAGTGACTTCTCCTCTTTTAATGATTTCTCTAATCAAATGAAAGTGTCGCAACACATGTTTGAATCCAAGATGAGACTTAGGAACTATTCCTAGTTCTGTAATGAACTTTTCATCCAAATAATCAACTTGCAGCTTCATTTACAGCTATATACTTTGTCTTTGTCACTAAACCAGCAACTCTTTGTTGTTTGGAACTTTTTCAATTCACTGCACCACCATTCAAGGTAACGATTTATCCTAAAGTGGATTTGTTATTGTCTTGGTCAGTTTGAAAAACTTGAGTCTGTTTAACCATCTAGTTTTTAACTCAAACCCACCATGAATTATGATTACATCCTCAATACCGGTTAAGTACTTAATGATATTTTTCACTATTTTACAGTGATCTTCTCTAGAATATGACTGATCAACATCAGGTCCTGTACATTTCATTGCATACATGATAGTTACTCATGCGATCTCTCTTTCATTGGGGACAATTTAAAGAGATACATTCCATGGCTCATCATCATGAGACCTCACTTGGAGTTTGTCATGCTAAACACCTTTAGTATCAAATGAATATACGTTCGATGGGTCAAGCCGAGCATCCTTTTAAATCTATCTATATAAATTTATATCCCTAATTTATAGGATGCTCCTCCCAAGTCATTCATTGAGGAATTTTTAGATAATTTTATCTTTACTGATTGTAGCACTGGTATGTCATTCCTTATCAGTAATATATCAACATATAGTACTAGAAATGTCACAGCGCTCCCACTGACCCTTTTGTACACACTAGGTTCATTCTCATTTTTGATAAAATCAAACTCTTTTGATTGTCTCATCAAAACGAATGTTCCATCTTTGAGAAGCTTGCTTCAATCCATAAATGGATTGTTGTAGCTCATTCATATACATGATTTGCTTTAAGCATTGAAACAAATCCATCTGACTGTATCATACATACATTCTCCTCTAATATATTTATTGAGGAAGCACGTCTCCAAGTCCATTTGCCAGATTTAGTAATAATGAACTGCAATCACAAGTAAAATCCAAATGGACTTGAGCATTGATACCGGTGAGAAGATTTCATGATGAACAACTCCTTGCCATTATTTGAAATCTTTTGTCACCATTCTGGCCTTACAGGTCTCCACCTTGCCATCTGCTTCAGTCTTTCTCTTAAAGACCCATTTACACTCTTATAGGCACTATGCCTTTCGGTGAAGTAACTAGAGTCTATACTTGGTTCTCATACATGGAATCCATTTCGGATTTCATGGCCATCTGTCATTTCTCTGAGTGTCTACTACTCATAGCCTCATCGTATATAACTGGATCATCATCCTCTATGATACGTACCTCATCATTATCCTCTATGATGAATCCATACCTTCCAGGTATCTTTGGTGTTAGTTCCCGGGGACACAATAGAGATCTAGAAGGGGGGTTGAATAGATCCTTTAGAACTTTTTCATTTTATTCTTGAAAGTATATCAGTTATGATTAGTAGAATCAATTCACGCACAGCGGAATATACTTTAATAACCCCCTTCAAGGATATACATAATCTCAGTTCAATGATTAAATCTACGATAAGGTTGATAGCATATATAGCAGTTATTGTACATAATGTAAGAGACATAAAGTAAATAACACAAGAGACTTTTAAGTGGTTCGGAGACTGAATAACTTCTACTCCACTCTTTTACTTCAACAAGTAAGAATCCACTAATGGTTTTAGTCACTGAGACAAGGACGCTTCGCCCTCCTCAAGTCTAGTAGATATGAGTTGTTTTTACCCACTGAGACAAGGATCCTCTGACCCTCCTCAAGTCCAGCAGACATGAGTTGTCTTTAGCCACTAAGGCAAGGATCCTCTGACCCTCTTCAAGCCCAGCAAACTTGGAAACTGTAGACTAAGCCCAGCAGACTTAGAATCTCTTGTACCCTTCGGTACTCAGCAAGTCCAGCAGACTTGACTTTGATTTAGTCACTTAAGACAAGGACGCTCCGCCCTCTCTGGTATATTGATTGTTTGTTGGGTTGTGCTGCCAAGATAAACTTTGATCTCCTTTATCTTCAAGTACTTAGCAGCTGATTGTGATCTTCTTCTAGATGCTGCTGATGATGGTCGTTGGGGCTCTTCTTCTTCTGGTACATAGCAGATGCAGATGATCACTCTTGATGAACACTGGTTGACTTGAATACAGAATCCAGTTCTGTTCTTCATCTTTTCAGCTCAGAGTGTTCATTGCTTGATCATAGAGTTGCCCTTCTAGATTTGTCTTCAGCTTTAGTCACTCTTGATCTTGGCTTATTGGTCATTTGACTCTTAGCTCATATGTCAGCCATTCGGCATACCTCTAATGTTGCAGTGAAGCTTTTAGCTATTTTGTACAGTCAGTGTTCTTGCCCTTGTTCACACACTTTTTTCAATCTGAATGCAGTTTGCTCTTACGTAGCTCTCCATCTTCTTTCCGTTGGAAGCTTGTCGTTGATATCTTCTCGTTGCACTTCTTTCCGTTGGAGACATACTTGCTGCAGACTTGTTTATTGTACCAATGAATATTTTACTTCTTAAAGTTTGCTAGTGATGGCTGAGTCAGCATCCATTAGCTGGTACCAAGATAGTGGAGTCACATGAGTTGCCCGTTGACTGCTGCAAACACAGCTGTTTGAACCCCACTCAGATTGGTTCTTTATTTTACTCATTTAACTAATCAGCCGCTTATCTTGGGATAGTAACCCTAAGTGCTCTTCAATCCTAGCTGACACCATCTTACTCTACAATCAACTAGGTTGCACCTTGTTGTTCCTGATCGTAGAGTGCTTGCTTCACAAGGCAGCCTGTTGCTTCTGATCGTAGAGTTAGTTGTTCGCTTCATAATGTGGTCTTCTAATTATGCATGATATGCACTGCCTTGGAGTTCGTAGAGTGGCTGACTGCACTTGCATTTATGCTTTAATGTGCTTCTTACTATCCTGCAGTTTGCCTCTTATGCTCTGTGATCTCCATTGAGCTTTACGTTCCCAGAGCATAGTATCATGATCTTCGTTGAGCCATTACTGCAGTATGCTCATCATAGAGGACTGCTCTATGTTCTTCAGGTGTTAGCCCTGTTGTTGTGTCATAGAGGACTGCTCTATAATTTCTGATGCCTTAGCACTTTTGTTGTAGAGGACTACTCTACTTAATCTTCAGACACTATCTCTTTTGTCATAGAGGATTGCTCTATGATCTTCTGATGCTTAGCTGAGACTGCCAGAGTACCTTTGTTATCTTAGGCTTAACTCTACGATCGCTTGATCTAGTTGGTGCTTTCCTACTCTACGACCTTATCTTTGGTGCAGGTCATAGAGTCTTGATGGATCGTAGAGTGGGTGCTTGAGCTGCCCTGTGATCTCTGTTATGAATTGATGCTTCGGATACACTCAGAGATCTTCCTATGTCTGATAGCTCATGCTCAGCTTACTTAATAGTCTTTATGAAGATTGTCACTTTAATTTTGAGTGCTTAAGCAGAGACTGCTCTACGTTATTGCTTGATTGTAGATTGTTCATGGGAGTCATACAGTGGCTGACTGGACTGACTCTACGAACCCATGTCAGCACAACGATCTTCTCTTTGAGGATATTCTACAGTGCACACTCTACGATTCCGAGTAAGCTTCTTGATCTGCCGAGCCATACTCTACGTTTGCTTTGCAAGCTCTGCGATGACATGCTCAACTCTACAATGCACTTGGTCGCTCTTCATTCTGCGATGTGCCTGTTATGCTCTATGATTCAGAGAGTGAACTTTGCGTATGCCTGGCCCAACTCTACGATGCTGAGAGAGCGCTGCGATCTGCCGAGCGAGCTCTACGGTTGGCTGAGCCTTTCACTGTGTCTGCCTGGCAGACTCTACGATCTCATACTTAGCTCAGCAATTCATTTGCTGACTTTCTGCTTGACTGCTCTACGATTGTTCACTGGATGCTTTGTGTAGTACTTAACGATCTTTTGCTTTATTACATATATCGTTTCAGCTCATAAGATCAACCTAACAAGTTTGATCTGTTTCTATTCTAAGTCCTTGTACATAAAACTCATTTAAGGACTTTACAATACCTAATGTTACAAACATGCTTTGATCAGATAGATATTAATTCAGCTTAGATCAACCTAACATATTTGATCTTTTCGTTCTAAGTCCTTGTACATATATATCATTAAGGACTTTACAAGGCTTTATCAATATGAATGTTCATCTTATCATTTTGTCATCAATCAAATCACATATAATGAATAATGGTAATCTCATGCAGATCTTATAACATTCTCCCCCTATGATAATAGAATTAACGATCGCATGCAGATTCCCAACAATCTCCCCCTATTTGATGATGACAAAAATACTTGTAGCATAACATTCAATTCAAGCAATACATGCAGATGTATGAGTGCTGATGTTGTTAGGTTTGTATATAACGCAAGCATGCAATCAAATTACATAAATAGGGCGGAAGCGTGATAAAACGAATTTTAAAATTTTAATACAAACCATCACCATGATCAATCTATGTGCTCAATTAACGATATAAACGAAAGAGAAAGAGAATAAGAATTATACCCTCGTAGATCAAAGCTATTTAGGATTAGGGTTTCTATTATAATTAAACTCCTTTAATTAATTATGCTCCTAATCCAATTAGGAATTCATGGGAGAGTACTTCTATTAATTAATTCCCAATCCCTATTAGGAATTAAATAATAGTAATAGTAATAATAATAATAAGACTCCTCTTATTAATTTATATTTAATATTTCTAAAATATTAAATAATAAATATTAAGCTATTTAATTTATTCTATCTACATAGATTAAATTAAATACACTTAACTTATTATTACAATTATGCCATTTACTTCTTAAATAAATATTTTTCTTTTTGCGGTGTGACCCTTTAGGTTCTCCATATTAAACCGGTTGTGAATAAATCAATTAGAACAATTCTAATCTTATTTAAATAAATAAATTAAACTATTTAATTCATTTAAATAAATAATATTTATTCTACAATAAGGGTAAGCCCCCTTAGTGATCAACGACTTTCCAGATAATATAGATTTCAACATTAATCACAAAAGAACCTTTCAGTGCATAGTTACCGTACAATTCAATCCTTCTACCATACAATGTCCCAATTAAATATAAGACATGGATTTACTGTCAAGTCTTATTTTATTTAATTATATGTATTTCGATTCCCAAATGCATAACTCTAAATAATGCAAATTAGAAACTCCTTTCTAATTTCATTCTGCCTTGGCCAAGGACTACTGAGTTGTCATTTATCGAATCACATAAGACATTCACATCTTTTACTAGACGTGGTAGATTCTTTGTTGATCATTCACCTATCTCCATGTACAACTTATTATACCTAATCATACCCTTTGATATACCCTAAAGGTCTTAAGGGACATGTCAAAGTATAACTCATCATACACAAGATATTATGATGATCTCAAGTCCAAGGATTACTCGTACTACTATCACTATAGGAATTCCTATTGACAGGCGAGTAAAACTCCATTAGGTATTCTTTAGCGAGTCACGTTTAGTGAACTTATTCTCCAATAAGCACCTACATACTTGCTTTAGTGTCTCCACACAAATGATTATGAGATCAATCATCCTCTTCCTAAGAGCAACCAACGTATGTACTAATCTATCCGGATTCACTAATCCCTTTTTAGTAATCCAATGATTAGGAACGATTTTAGTTTGTGAGCTATCTAGAATTTAGATCTCATTAGCATGATCACCATCATGATTCTAAAAGCATTGCTCAAAACTATGTGTTTATCACATTTAATATAACAACACTATGTAGATAATATAAAATGTCTTTTAAGAAAATCAATTCTTTTATTAATAAATGAATAAGATTACAAAGTATATGCTACATCATATCAAATATGATTGACTTGTGTGCATACTACTTTCAATCTCCCACTTGCACTAAAGCCAATCGCCATGGTATCTAATACCCATCTTCTCTAAGTGACGATCAAACTGTTGTTGTGTTAAAGCTTTAGTAAATGGATCTGCAATGTTGTCTTGAGAGTCCACACGCTCCAGGGTGACATCTACTCTTTCAATGATCTCTCTAATCAAATGAAACCGCTGCAACATGTGTTTAGATTTCTGATGAGACCTGGGTTCCTTAGCCTGCGCAACAGCTCCGTTATTGTCACAGAATAAAGGTACGACTCCTCTAATGCTAGGAACCACTCCAAGTTCAGTTATGAACTTTTTCATCCAAACAGCTTCCTTTGCAGCTTCACTTGCAGCTATGTACTCTGCCTCTGTCACTGAATCAACAACTGTTTGCTGCTTGGAACTTTTCCAACTCACCGCCCCACCGTTTAAGGTAAATACATACCCTGAAATGGATTTACTGTCATCTTGGTCCGTTTGAAAACTTGAGTCTGTATAGCCCTCTAGTTTCAATTCAGACCCACCGTAGACAAAAAATACATCCTTAGTTCTTCTCAAGTACTTTAGGATGTTTTTCACTGCCTTCCAGGGCTCTTCTCCTGGATTCGACTGATATCTGCTTGTTACATTAAGTGCATGAGCAACATCTGGTCTAGTACATATCATACCGTACATGATAGATCCTATTGCAGAAGCATGAGGAATCTTACTCATTCGGTCTCTCTCCTCAGGTATCTTTGGGGCCTGTTTCTTGGAGAGATATATTCCATGGCTCATCAGGATGAGACCTCTCTTGGAATCTTCCATGCTAAACTTCTTTAGCATCGAGTCAATGTACTTTCCTTGGGTCAAGCCCAGCATCCTTTTAGATCTATCTCTATAGATCTTTATCCCCAAAATATAGGATGCCTCACCCAAGTCCTTCATGAAGAAGTGTTTAGATAACCAAATTTTGATCGACTGTAGCATAGGAACATCATTCCCTATCAGTAATATATGATCAACATATAATACAAGGAATGAAACAGCGCTCGTACTAACTTCTTGTACACACAAGGTTCATCCTCATTTTTGATAAAATCAAACCTTTTGATTATCTCATCAAAACGGATGTTCCATCTTCGAGAAGCTTGCTTCAATCCATAAATGGATCATTGTAGCTTACAGACTTGGTTTGTTCCAACCGTTGAAACAAAACCCTCTGGCTGTATCATATATACATTCTCCTCAAGCTCTCCATTGAGGAAGGCCGTTTTCACGTCCATTTGCCAGATCTCGTAGTCATAATAAGCTGCAATTGCATGAAAAATCTGAATGGACTTGAGCATAACCACTGGTGAGAAGGTTTCATCATAGTCAACTCCTTGTCTTTGTTTGAAACCTTTTGCAACCAGTCGGACCTTATAGGTTTCTACCTTGCCATCTGCTCCAGTCCTTCTCTTAAAGACCCATTTACACCCAATAGGCTTAATGCCCTCAGGTGGTGAAACCAAAGTCCATACTTGGTTTTCATACATGGAGTCCATCTCGAATTTCATGGCTTCTAGCCATTTCTCTAAATCTTCACTACTCATAGCCTCTTCGTAAGTCAATGGATCATCATCATCTATGATGCATACCTCATCATCATCCTCTATGATGAATCCATACCTTTCAGGTATCTTCGGTACTCTTCCAGATTTACGAATAGGTAGTGGTACAGTAGGTTCTTCTACTTGGTTAGGTACCTGACTTTGATCCGTAGTATTTTGTGGTTCTTGAACTTCTTTAAGATATATCTTACTCCCACTGACCCCTTCAAGGATAAACTCTTTTTCCAAGAAGGCAGCGTGTTTCGCAACAAACACCTTTTGATCAGTAGGATGATAGAAATAATATCCTAAACTTTGTTTAGGATATCCCACAAATCTACACTTGTCGAATCTAGTCTTCAGCTTATCATGCTCAAACCTTTTGACATAAGCTGGACAACCCCAAGTCTTAACATGCTTAAGACTAGGTTTCCTCCCTGTCCATATCTCATATGGGGTCTTTGGGACAGATTTGGTAGGTACCTTGTTAAGTAGGTATGCAGCCGATTCTAGGGCATAACCCCAAAAGGATACTGGAAGGTCGGTAAAACTCATCATGGAACGAACCATGTCCAACAATGTCCAATTTTTCCTTTTAGATACACCATTCAACTGTGGCGTCCCTGGTGGAGTCCATTGTGAGATTATACCATTTTCTTTGAGACAATTGAGAAATTCATTGGTCAAGTATTCCCCTCCTCGATCCGATCGAAGAATCTTAATACTCTTACCAGTTTGTTTCTCTACTTCATTTCTGAATTCTTTAAACTTTTCAAACGATTCAGATTTGTATTTCATTAAATACACATATCCAAATCTAGAATGATCATCAGTGAAAGTAATAAAATAAGAATACCCTCCTCGTGCATTCGTTGTCACAAGTCCACATACGTCTGTGTGTACCAACGCTAACAACTCTGTAACTCGTTCTCCTTTTCCACTAAAAGGAGATTTAGTCATCTTACCCATTAGACAAGATTCACAAGTTGGATATGATTCGTAATCAGATAGCTCTAAAAGCCCATCTTTATGCAACTTGGTTAATCTTGTTTCATTGATATGACCGAGTCTATAGTGCCACATAAAGGTATAATAACATCATCTCTTTTTCTTTTCTTAGTTTGTTCAATTTGAAGTATATTTTCATGCAAGTCAAGTATGTAAAGTCCATTCAGTAAATTGCCAACACCATATAAAACATTTTTATTATAAATAGAACAACTGTTGTTCTTTATTATAATATCAAATCCATCCATATCCAATACAGAAATTGAAATAATGTTTCTAATGAGTGTCGGAACATAATAACAATTATTTAAACTAATGAACTTTCCCGAAGGCAGTGCTAAACAATAAGTCCCTACAGCTAATGCAGCAACCTTTGCTCCATTTCCCACTCGTAGGACGACTTCATCCTTGTTCAGCTTTCTACTTCTGCTTAGTCCTGCATATTATTACATATGTGAGAACTACAGCCGGTATCCAATACCAAAGTAGAATTTTGACTTTCAAAAAAATTAATTTCAATCATGAACAAACCTAGATCGGAAGTCGAAGCTTCTCCAAGCTTCTTTTGGTCCGCAAGATACTCCTTGCAGTTCCTCTTCCAGTGTCCCGGATTATTGCAATGGTAGCAAATTCCTTAGCTATCTGGATCAGGTTTCTTTTTATCCTTTCTCTTCGCCTTGCCCTTAGCCTTCTTGTTTTTCTTCTTTTCAGAAGATACCTTGGGCCTCTTCCTTTTCTTGGAAGAATCATCCACTAGTAAGACTTGGTTCTTATTGGATGAAAAGTGACCTTCAGTAGTTTTCAACATGTTAAGTAACTCAGGCAAGCTGACGTCCAACTTATTCATGTGAAAATTCACAACAAATTGTGAGGAGGTGTCCGGGAGTGACTGCAAGATCAAATCTTGACTTAACTCTCCATCCATCACGAACCCTAGTTGTCCAAGTTGTTCAATCAGATTGATCATCTTAAGGACATGAGTCTCAACAGCAGTGCCCTCAGTCATACGAGATCGGAAGAGCTCCTTAGATATCTGATATCTAGCAGTCCTACTTTGCTCACCACACAACTCTTTGAGATGCAGCAATATAGTAGGAGCATCCATAGTTTTATGTTGACGCTGAAGCTCGTTACTCATGGATGCGAGCATGATGCATTGAGCTAGGATTGCATCATCTTGCCACTTTCTGAAAGTAGCAATCTCTTCCTCAGAAGTTGTTTCTGCAACATTTACAGGGACTGGCGAATTTAGGACATAAGAAATCTTTTCAGCAGTGAGAACAATTCTCAGATTCCTTAACCAGTCCGTGTAATTCGGTCCGGTCAGTTTGTTAGCATCAAGTATGCTACGCAGTGATAGTGAGTTTGACATTTTAAAATTTTGCATGTGAAATAGACAACATTTTAGCATACATTCATTTAATTAATTACCAAAATAAATTAGGTCTTTATTTTAAATTGGTATCTCTCACTTTTCTTCAAACTATATTACCCTCAATATATAGTTCGGCAATTCTAATTAAAGATTTGCTAGTGAGATTAAGGATCCCATTTCAAATGTATATAGCCTTGTGTGTGCACAACAAACTATATATAAATAAATAGGTAGATAACTATTGTCAATTACATCACTATGTAACTCCTTGTATTTTTCCTCTTAGATTATAATGGTCAAGTGTGTGCACATCCGAACTAAAATAATCTAAGTGAAGTCCAACCTAGCACTTCCATATGTGTGAAGAGAAAAAGACCGCCCTTGTGTGTGCACAACAAAGCAGTAATGTTCAATTCCTTAATAAGCATCAAATGTGATAAAACAACATCTTAAATATTTAATACTCACCTTGTGTGTTCACAACAAACTCATATTAAATATTTAATACTCTATTATTTTACCATGCTAGAAGGCAGCGTTCGATATTCCTAATATCTTTGAACGTTTAGGACTTAATATGATCTATTTGAGGGGTTTATTATTATTAGTCTCATCTTGTTTAGCGCGCATGCACATATATATATAAAATACGCGTCATATTATTTTACATGCGAAGCATGTTGGATAATATAATATATATATATATAGTAAGCATGCACATATATATAGAATACTCTACCTAGATTGATTATGGACTTTTATTCTAGTTTGGTTCACTAGAGCCACCAAGTGAACCAAAAGGTCAAGCCTAGGGTGCAAGAATAAAATTTAAATATAACTATTACATTTAAATCCGGGCTCCAATACAAACGGGTCTTCAAGCGCTCCTGGCTCCTTTGTCTCCAATTCTTCAAAATTAATTCTAACTAGTCATATTACATAAACTATTTACAATAAATACAAACCTTGATCAGCAGTCAAGGGGAAGTACATATGAGGGAGATAGAATTTATATTAAGCAACAAATTAGAGAAGACGAGGTACACAGACCCCATTTATAAAAACTCATACATTCAAGCATCCTCTAAAATAATTCCAATCATACATTGGTCAATAGTCCATAATCAATCCCTATTTATTATCATACATATCTCTATATGTATCAATAAATAACATTCATCCCATGAATAATAAAACCATTCCATATATGCATTGATATCAATTAATGGGCAAAAGTTTTGCTAATATTTAGTTTTGAAACAAAATAAATTCTTTTATTTTAATCAAAAACCAAATCCAAATTAAACTCCTTTAATTTTAGCAATCTGAAATCCTATTCCAGATAAAATAAACATCTTTATTTTAAACTTATATCAATTAAATAAACCATTTATTTTAGTTGAAGGAAAAAATTATTTTTCGGATTCTGCTGTCCGGCGCAGCTGCGCCCAGAATGAACTGGGAAACGGCGCAGCTGCGCTGAACCCCAGAAATGACTTTCTGGGTTTGGGCGCAGCTGCGCTCCAGAATGAACTGGAGCCAGCGCAGCTGCGCTGCGTAGAAAATTCAGAAAAAACAGATTCTGCCCAAAATTTCGATCCAATCGCATACCATACACACATGGAATCATCAAAATCGATAATTAGCACAAGATTAGGCTCTGATACCACTGTTAGGTTTGTATATAATGCAAGCATGCAATCAAATTACATAAATAGGGCGGAAGCGTGATAAAACGGATTTTAAAATTCTAATACAAACCATCACCATGATCAATCTATGTGCTCACTTAACGATATAAACGAAATACAAAGAGAATAAGAATTATACCCTCGTAGATCAAAGCTTCCTCGGGTACAAGTTCAACTCCTAGTCCTTCGTGTTCTCCTCGAATTCCACCGATGAGATTCCTTCCTTTGATCAACGTTAGCCACCCAAGTGTTTGGCCTCTAGAGGTGATCCACCAAGGAAGAATAGATATTCAAGAAGTTGGGTATTGGCAAAACCCTAGTTTCTATCTCTATAAAAATTGTAAGTACTCTCCACAATCTAATGCAAGAGTGTGTAACCCTAATCAATGATAAGACTCCTCTTATTTATAGATGTAGGAATAACCCTTCCCTGAACTATTTAGGATTAGGGTTTCTATTATAATTAAACTCCTTTAATTAATTATGCTCCTAATCCAATTAGGAATTCATGGGAGAGTACTTCTATTAATTAATTCCCAATCCCTATTAGGAATTAAATAATAGTAATAGAAATAATAATAATAATAATAATAATAAGACTCCTCTTATTAATTTATATTTAATATTTCTAAAATATTAAATAATAAATATTAAGCTATTTAATTTATTCTATCTACATAGATTAAATTAAATACACTTAACTTATTATTACAATTATGTCATTTACTTCTTAAATAAATATTTTTCTTTTGCGGTGTGACCCTTTAGGTTCTCCATATTAAATCGGTTTTGAATAAATCAATTAGAACAATTCTAATCTTATTTAAATAAATAAATTAAACTATTTAATTCATTTAAATAAATAATATTTATTCTACAATAAGGGTAAGCCCCCTTAGCAATCAACGACTTTCCAGATAATATATATCAACATTAATCACAAAAGAACCTTTCAGTGCATAGTTACCGTACAATTCAATTCTTTTACCATATAATGTCCCAATTAAGTATAAGACATGGATTTACTGTCAAGTCTTATTTTATTTAATTATATATATTTCGATTCCCAAATGCACAACTCTAAATAATGCAAATTAGAAACTCCTTTCTAATTTCATTCTGTCTTGGCCAAGGACTACTGAGTTGTCATTTATCGAATCACATAGGACATTCACATCTTTTACTAGACGTGGTAGATTCTTTGTTGATCATTCACCTATCTCCATGTACAACTTATTATACCCAATCATACCCTTTGATATACCCTAAAGGTCTTAAGGGACATGTCAAAGTATAACTCATCATACACAAGATACTATGATGATCTCAAGTCCAAGGATTACTTGTACTACTATCACTATAGGAATTCCTATTGACAGGCGAGTAAAACTCCATTAGGTATTCCTTAGCGAGCCACGTTCAGTGAACTTATTCTCCAATAAGCACCTACATACTTGCTTTAGTGTCTCCACACAAATGATTATGAGATCAATCATCCTCTTCCTAAGAGCAAGCAACGTATGTACTAATCTATCCGGATTCACTAATCCCCTTTTTAATAATCCAACGATTAGGAACGATTTTAGTTTGTGAGCTATCTAGAATTTAGATCTCATTAGCATGATCACCATCATGATTCTAAAAGCATTGCTCAAAACTATGGGTTTATCACATTTAATATAACAGCACTATGTAGATAATATAAAATGCCTTTTAAGAAAATCAATTCTTTTATTAATAAATGAATAAGATTACAAAGTATATGCTACATCATATCAAATATGATTGGCTTCTGTGCATACTACTTTCAGATGTGACTTAAGATATAGTAAGTCATTGTATTGCTAGACCAAGAGATATGAATGAAATGATGTGCATTCAGAAATCATTCATATATCATACTATGAAATTTAAACATATGCAGTTCACAAGTTATATCAGTTCAACAAGGAGATCCTAGATCTAAACTAACATATGACAGTTAATTCCTCCTTGCTTGTTAGAAATGTACCTTTTGCTTGTTGATTCATGTTTGGCTACCTTGTGACTGCTTTCAGCTACTATTTTCGTCTTGTTCTTCTGCATCCTCCTCTGGTATTTGATCCCCCTCAGATCTTGCTACTTTTCTTTCAGCTTCTTCTTCTCTTGGCTCCCCCCAGTTATTGGTGTTTCATCTTTGTTCTTCTTCAGCTCCTTTCTTTTCATACCAGCTCTTATCCTCTTTTTATGCTTCATCGTTTTCTCCTTTTTATGCTTCATCTTTTTCTCCCCCTTTTTGTCATCAATCAATTAGGAAAGATACTGAACATGTGTAATGAGCTGTTCGACCAAGTAGGAGGTATTTCCAACTTCCATTTTCACCTCCTGCTAACCGAGTTCCATCTGCTGAGAGAGGGACTGGCTGAGTTTGTCCACCTTTTCTGACAGAGTCTGAATAGAGCATTCATTCTTCTTTTGGAGTTGCAGAGCTTTATTCTTTTGCTTTTCAATTGACTTGAGATATATCTGATCTTGTTGATGAAACTTTATAGACATGTCTGTGAATGAAGCTTGCAGTTTTCTATAGAAATCATTGTGTTCTCCTCCAGTCATCTTCTTTACTGCAGTAGTAACTGAGAAAATATTTCTAAGCAGCTCTTCTGAGTTTTTCAACAATTCTTGATCAATCACGGGATCTTCAAGAATGGGTGTGGTTGGCTTGGGTTTCTTGCTCTTGTAAATGTTTTCAAGAGTGGTGACAATGTCAAAGAATTCTTTATTGGATGAGGAAGGAACATCAGTGGGTATATTAGTGGTAGGATCATTGGAGTGAGACTGAGTTCCTGCAATCGTAGAGTTAGAAGGCTCTACGACCACTGGTTCTATGACTTTGGCTTTCTTTTCCTCTTTTCTAAGGTTATCCAACAGATAGTATGGAATGTATATACCTTCAGCATGACGATAGACTTTGAAATGTTGAGAATCCTTGATCAGCATCTTTGGAAAGGATTGAACTCTTGGGAAGTTCTGAGAGATCATCTTCAGATTTGGAAATTGTGAGTAACACCAGCTGATGAAGCTTTTATCTCCAAATTCAATGGCCTTCAACCAGGGCATCCATGGGTAGAACCATGTTAGTTGTTCACTGTCAGGATCATATAGAAATGTAGTTCGATCAAGTTCAATGTCTTGAAAATTATTAAGTAGATCCTCTATGGTAATTGATACGACTTTCATTTGTCCGTTACCATGATCTATCCATCTTGTTGGCAACATAACTCCTGGTTTTTCACAGGCCTCCAGCACTATCCTTCTTCGAATTCTTGTGGCTGCCGGACTAAAGTTGCTTTCTAATTTATTGTTCTCAAGATCAGAATCATGTTGTACTTCATCATCCTCCATTGCTTCTTTTCCTTTATCAATGTCAGTTTCTCTGGTACTCTTTCCCTTTGAACTTGCTTCCTCCATAGTTAATTCCTTTGATTCTTCAGCTAGCTCATAAGCCATTTCTTCTGTCTGTTCTTCATTGATATCATCTTTTGTTGATTCATCTGAGTTTTCTTCAGTGGTTATGGCTTCATTATTTCTTTCTGATTCACTGATCTTTGCAGCTTCTTCATCATCGATCTCATCATCATCCTCAAGATCAATTGTCTTAGGTGGAGCATTTTCTCCTCTTTTTCTACCTAGGAGTGACACCATTTGTCTGAGTCGTGCACTTTGCCTTCTTCTTGCTGAAGGCTTGACGATGGGTGCCTCAGATGCTTCTTCCTCTTCTTCAGATTCATCTCCAGAGATAGAGGGACTCTTCAATGGGGCTATCTCAACTTTTAACTTCTTCTTGAGTGATTTGGAAGGAATGGGCACAGGGGACAAAGATTCTTCAGACTGTGATGATTCAGTCTTTAGTGTACTTGTTTTCATTTTCCATTTGCCTGTCTTTGAGTTGCCCTTGCTGCTGCTACCAGATATTCTTAATTTCTTATTCTCCATGGGGTTCTTCTTCTAGTTGTCAAACAATTTGGGTGACATGATCTTGTGGACATTTAGGGTTTCTCCCTCATTATCCCCAATCTTGTTTTTTAGCCTTTTCTTCAGTATGATGCTCAAGAACCTTCCATAGTAAACCTTTAATACAGGTTTATCTGAGGCCTTCATTTTTCTGAAATCCTTGGCTATCAAAATCAAACAGCATAGCTCCAAAGTTTATCTTCCTCTTCATGACAATGGCAGTCATAATTTTCAATTGAAGATCACTCACAGTGTCGTGGGCGGTATCTTTGCATAAGATACATTTTCCTACAATCTCTGCCAAAAACTCAAATTTCTCAGGGAATTCCTTTTTCTTCATTCCTTTGAGATGGGGATTCTTTATAAATCCCATCAGTCTCTTGCCTTCATCAGAATCGATTCCTTCCAGAGATGATAGACCTTGGTTAGTAAATCCCAGACATTGATTGATTTCTGCAGCATCTATCTTCAGTTTTACTCCACGAACTTTTGTAGTCAGAACATGTGACGCCCCTAAATTCTGACTTCACTGTCTCGAATCTGGTTCGTCACATTCTAACTCGAATAACGACATAAACTAATACAGCGCAAATGATAGAATAAATTACATTGATTTAATATAATTATTCTTGTCCCAAGGTCTCGCAACCGCTACCACAATATTACGTAATAGTCTTAATTCAAACTAAAACATAATATTGATACATAATCCATGCCTAAGCTTATTACATAACTGAATCTGAAAAACAAAGAGCAACATAGTAACTAATCTTCTTCCTAAGGAAGTACAAAGCTACGCCGTAGCTTTGCCTTTTCCTTTATCCTTCCCTGAAGTCTCACCGCTTTCTACCTTAACTGAAAGGTTTAAAGAAAGTAAGAATGAGCAACAAATTTGCGCAGCAAGTATATACAGTGAGGGTAAACAATATAAAGTTCAAACGCAAAGGGTGTGACAGTAAAGGATAGTTCAAGGATAATAAGAAGAAACAATTGTTATGAATAAGAGTCGCTATGGACCGAAGAATATCAATAAGATTCATAAGTTTAATCATTTCGAGATTCAAGGAAATGAACACTGAGTAGTCACCAAGGACTAAGAACTCCTGCTATAATTAACAGTTATTATACTGAAAATCCAATAAAACAAGTACAACAGGTGATCAACCTAAAGTGCCCTATGTTATGCATAACATTCAAACATGCTAGTGTGCGCACGCCGGTTCCCCGATAATATATAATTTCCCCTTCAATGAGGGTTGTTCATCTCAGCAGATTAGAGTCCGCACCAAGACAATTGGTTCGGATAGCTTTCTAACACATGCATATTAGTCTAGCCGAATCGAATAGCATAGACAATATTTACAATATATTTATGAACGATAAGTTAAAAGCTTGCCACAAGAATCAAGATATAAGATTCGTTTCCGAATGGGTATTCGCTTGATACATATAACTGATATAGCAACAATTTAGATTTACATAATATGTAAGGTTAAAAGGGTTAGAGAACTTGCTCAATGTAAATTTGAGTAAGGTTAGGGAACTTTCCTTTAGCGTAGTCTACGATTTTAAAGCTTAATGACACGTTGCAATCCTATTGCATAATAGTTATATATATAAGAATTCCATTAGTCATACAAGTTCATAATTCAAATAATTCTACATTATGACTCTACACATATACGCACAAGTATAACACATTTTCAGTCCCATCTTAGACGTTAATCCTGACCATATACTAACATATCACGTTGTTTGAAATCGTTATCGATCTCGCTTTGAAACTCATTTTAGAAAACTTGTAAACACTTTTAAATTTTGGTTCTATATAGTCTTAACATGGTCACGTAATAGAAGTCTCAGTTTAATCATGTACTAAAGCTTAATGCACACATACTTCACTTTCAGATTAGCAATAAAATAGTTAGAATGTACAGCAGGACTGCGCGGCCGCGCTGGAATATAACTAGGGAGTGGCGCGGCCGCGCTGCTCCCTGTTACCTCCAGAGCTGCCTTTTTGCTTGCATGATCCTAGCTTAACTTCCTAATATACATGGCTTACTGAGGTCATTTACATACACATGTCCAGAGGTTTCAAATTTCAGTCGGACACCTATCATGTTTGTTCTAAGTTTGTTTCCCATTTACATGGTTTTAAGTCGAACTTGTAATTTAATGAAGTCTAGTACATGCATTTCACCAAAGCAATTCATGACGACCCTCATACCACTAAGGACGCTAAACGGCTCTTAACGTTCATGCTCATATATACTTTCGACTTACTCTCATATGATTAATACAGTCCATTATGTTTGAAAACTTATTTCAAAGTATGTTTGAAAAGTTGGAAATATGCTTAATCACATACGTGATCATAACGACTATACCTAGAGGCATATGAAGTCCTAATATGTTTGAAATGTCGGAATGCAATTCACACAACGTTGGACAATATTATTCCTCAAGTCCTAAACTTCTTTGAAATCTCATATTAAGGCAACTAAGCATGCATAGCAACTTGTCTCACAATGCCTACACATTTAGACACATCTATAAACCATATTCATAAGCTTACAAGGTCAGAACACACAAGATTTGTCAAAGACTTCAAGTTTTATTTTCTAAACCTTTAGGTTATTCTAGAAGTTCTCATGTTAAACCCCGTAATCATGCCAAACATATTGAACTCATACTCCATACTGATTTACAAACTTAATCAAGTTACAAATATATGCTCAAAGGGTCAAAACATTCAAAGTATCACGTTTGTCAAGTTTGAGTTTCTAATTCTCTAAATTTCACTTTCAAACATTTTAACTTAAGCAAATGGTAATACATTTCATGCTAGGTAATTTCAGAACACCTACCAAGTACATACATGGGTCTACATAAATCAAACTAGCATGCTTAGAATACTGGAAGGACAAAATTTGGATTTTTCTTCAGGAGCACGGCGCGGCCGCGCCTGGTTTTGCCTGGGGAGTAGCGCGGCCGCGCTGCTCCTCGGCAGAACCAGGAAACTCCCTGCATCAGCAAATCCCTCCAAGCCAAAACCAATTCAAATAGAAATTTATGAATACCCGCCTCACATAAAGTCTACAAACATGATATTAAGCATACTTAACATGATTCTAACAACTTAAAACAAGTAAACAATTAAGTTCAAGAATTAAATTCAACATTCATGCTATTTTTCTAAAGTTTAACACATTTAGCGATTTATCTCGTTATGAACTCGTTTCTGGACCAAAATGCTTCGTTTAACTTTCGTTGTTTTCGTACTTGACTATAATAGCAATGTATAACAACCACTTACATATTACTACAACTTAGCTCAACCATTTTTTTTTGTACATTATAAGCATGTATAGCATGTTATTTTCTGAAAATTTAGAAAACTTGAATCTTGATAGCATAACACATGATTATCACCTCAATAACATGTATGTGACTTGGCTAACATCATGGCATCCATTATCAAACTAATCCACACGAAATACATGGCAAGTTCCTAGGAATTTATCTTAAGAAATTAAGAACACAATATAGTGGGGTTTTACCTCTTGAAGCTAATTGAATACTCTTGTTACTCCCACTGAATTCTCACTCCCACTCACACTCTAATGACTGAACTCAGATTTTTGGAAACTTAATTTGCACAGGAAGGGTGCTCAATTTATAGAGAAATCAAAATCTGGTTCATGGCTTTGCTCAAGAGTTTCACCCAATGGAAGAAGAAGAAGAACGATGGTTAATGGAGGTTTGGTGGAATAGTTCCTCGTCACTATTTGAACCACTTCCCCCACCATCATTACCTCCCTTGTTAGTTTCACAGTGCAAGAAACCATAGCCTTTTCGCATTTTCAGCAACTAGCTATTCATGTGGGTAACGTTTAGGCAAGGAAGAGACTCTCAATTTGGGACAAAGCAAAACTCAGACATTCCAAACAAGGCTTATTAGCATACGTTGATTTAAAAAATATAAACTTAGGTCATATAGTGTATTAAATAATTAAGTGCTACCACATTGTATCAAATAGAGTCATATGTACACATATCATATAATCCATGTACATTAATTAAAGTGAAATCTCCAATATTTACTAACACCCAATATTTAATATACATTATTATTCCATTATTCCTATAATAGAATATTATTACAATAAACCTTCAAGTATTAAAATAATTACTACATAGCAAATATTAGTTACCTCATATAATATGAATGCCCATTTAATAGCCCTTATCACACATCAAGATGTCACATAGGATGTATCATGGCACATAACATTTAACTAAATACATGGAGGTTATTTGCCACACAATAATTAATTAACTAAGATAGCGTAAATTTCTTTATTATTAAGTCACTCCTTTAATAAATAAAACAAGAAATCACTTTATCACATCACTACCAAAATGACATATCACGTATACTCATATTCGAACAAATATTCAACTTAAATAGAAAAGTTAATATTAATATTATTCAAAATTCTCGGGTATTACATCCTCCCCCGCCCCTTATAAAAATTCCATCCTCGGAATTGATACAAGGTTACTCAAACAAATGGGGATAATCCCTTCTCATCTTACTCTCTAACTCCCACGTAGCCTCCTCGGCGTCGTGGTTTCACCAAACTACCTTTACAGAAGATATACTTTTGTATCTCAAGGTCTGCTCTTTCCTATCTAGTATTTGGACAGGAATTTCCTCATAGGTCAGATTCTTCTCTACTTGAATCGGCTCATAGGATATCACGTGCTTATAGTCGGGTTTGTACGGACGTAACACTGAAATGTGAAACACGTTGTGGATGTGTTCCAATTCAGGCGGTAAAGCTACCATATATGCCACTTCGCCCACTCGCTTCAAAACTTCGAATGGTCCTATGAACCTCAGACCCAATTTCCCTTTCTTGCTGAATCTGATCTTTCCTTTCCAGGGAGATACTTTTAAGAATACGAGACTATCAACTTCAAAGTCTCGGTCCTGACGGTGCAAATCTGCATACTTCTTCTGACGATCTTGAGCGGCCACTAATCTGGCTCTTATTGTTGTCACCACATCGGCCATCTGTTGAACTATCTCCGGCCCCAAAAGTCGTCGTTCTCCGACTTCATCCCAACACAACGGTGTTCTGCACTTCCTTCTATAGAGAGCTTCGTACGGTGGCATACCGATACTCGTGTGATGACTATTATTGTAAGCGAATTCTACTAAGGGTAAGTGGTCATCCCAGCTCCCCTTGAAATCCATTACACAAGCTCGAAGCATATCTTCTAGCATCTGTATGGTTCGTTCACTCTGTCCGTCTGTCTAAGGATGATAAGCGGTACTTAACCTCAATTGTGTCCCCATTCTTTCTTATAGGCTTTTCCAGAAATTTGACGTGAAACGTGGGTCTCGATCGGAAACGATTAACACTGGCACTCCATGTCGTGAAACTATTTCCTTTACGTACAAATTTGCTAATTGGTTAAGGTTGAAACGAATCTTAATTGGTAGAAAATGAGTTGTCTTTGTCAGTCGATCCACGATAACCCAAATGGCATCAAAACCATTCTGTGTGACTAGAAGTCCCACCACAAAGTCCATCGTAATGTGCTCCCATTTCCACTCCGGTATTTCCAGCGGTTGAAGTAGACCACTCAGCCTCTGATGCTCTACTTTGACTCGTTGGCAAGTAAGACATCTACTGACGTACTCGGCAACCTCTTGCTTCAGATTGGGCCACCAAAAATGTTGTCGAAGATCCCGGTACATTTTCGTTCTTCCAGGAAGAACAGAATATGCCGTGTTATGCGCCTCATGCAAAATTTCTTCTCTTAGTTCAGTAATAGCTGGCACCCACACTCGGCTTTCAAATCTCAAAATATCATCCTTATCCATTCGAAATTTTTCTTCCTCATTTTCCGCTATCCGTTTCTTTATCTTCTCACACTCCTCATCCTTTTCTTGTGCTTCCTTTATTCGATCCAATAAGGTTTGATGAGCTTCCATTACAAACAACTTTTCTTCGATTCGTTCTGGTTCCTTTATTTCTATTTCCAGTTTTTCCAATTCTTTTACTAACTCCTCCTGAGTTATTAACGTAGACAATTTCTCCCTTCCTTTCCTGCTCAGCGCGTCGGCCACTACGTTTGCTTTCCCCGGGTGATAAAGAATTTCGCAGTCGTAATCCTTGATTAATTCCAACCACCTCCTTTGTCACATATTTAACTCCTTCTGTGTGAATATATATTTCAGACTTTTGTGGTCCGTATATATCTCACATTTTTCTCCGTACAAATAGTGCCTCTAAATCTTTAACGCAAAAACTACCGCTTCTAGCTCTAAGTCATGGGTAGGGTATCGTTTTTCGTAATCCTTCAACTGTCGTGACGCATACGCAATGACCTTGCCATGTTGCATTAGCACACAACCAAGCCCCCTATGCGACGCATCACTATACACCACAAATCCTCTCGTACCATCTGGTAAGGATAACACAGGTGCCTCGCTTAATCTCTTCTTCAATTCTTGAAAACTCTCTTTGCATTTGTCCGTCCACACGAACCTCACCGTCTTCCTTGTTAGGTTGGTCAATGGGGTCGCTATCTTAGAAAATCTTGAATAAATCTTCGATAGTACCCGGCTAATCCTAAGAAATTTCTTACTTCTGTCGGCGTCCTCGGTTGTTCCCAACTACTAACAGCCTCCACCTTCGCAGGGTCTACTGAAATCCCATTCTCGTCTATCACGTGCCCCAAGAATTGGACCTTCTCCATCCAAAATTCACACTTGGAAAATTTCGCGTACATCTTCTCCCTTCTCAGTGATTCCAATACTGTCTTCAGATGTTTGGCGTGCTCTTCATTGGCCTTCGAGTAGATTAGAATGTCGTCGATGAAAACCACTACAAAGTTATCCAAGTATGGCTTGAAAACTCGATTCATCAAGTCCATGAATGCTGCCGGAGCGTTAGTAAAACCGAATGACATCACCAAAAACTCGTAATGTCCATATCGGGTTCGAAACGCCGTCTTCAGAATATCCTCCTCTCGTACCTTCAGTTGATGATAACCCGTTCGTAGATCTATCTTTGAAAAATACTTCGCCCCCTTCAGCTGATCGAAAAGGTCGTCTATCCTTGGTAATGGATATCTATTCTTGATCGTTACTTTGTTCAACTCTCGATAGTCGATACAAAGCCTCATCGATCCGTCCTTCTTCTTGACAAACAACACTGGTGCTCCCCAAGGAGACACACTTGGTCGAATGTAACCTTTCTCTAGCAGTTCTTGCAATTGTATCATCAATTCCTTCATCTCCACTGGTGCCATACGGTACGGAGCTTTCGAAATTGGTGTAATTCCTGGTGCTAAGTCTATTACGAACTCGATTTCTCTGTCTGGCGGAAGGCCAGGCAGATCGTCTGGAAACACATCTTGAAAATCTCTCACTACCAATATATCTTTCATTTCTACTCCTCTCTTTTGAGTATCCACTATATAAGCTAGATAACCCACACATCCTTTCTTTAACAATTTCTCGGCCTACATCATCGTAAGGCAACAGGATTGCTTAAGCGATGAGCTACCATAAAACACTATCTTAGACTGATTTGAAGTCTGTAGGTTCACACTTTTCTTTCGACAATCGATCATCGTAGCGTGGCTGGATAGCCAATCCATTCCTAATATCACGTCAAACTCTCCCAGTCTTATTGGAATCAAATCTACACTCAGTTCGTGACCTCTAATGTTTGCAAAATAGTTTCGGTAAACGAACTCTACGGGAATTATTTCCTTATTCGCAATCTCTATGCTCAAAGGATTTTCTAATCGTTCTTGGGGTAATTTCAAACGTCTAGCAAAATCTTCAGATACAAAAGAACAGGTAGCACCCGAATCAAATAATACATAGGCATTTATATTATTGATTGGGATAATACCTGACACTACGTCCTTTGTAGCAATTGCGTCTTGGACGGTCATGTTAAATGTTCTGGCAGTTGGACGGTTAGATTGTGACGGTTCCCTTCTTTGGGCAGTCCTTGATTTGGTGTTCAGTGGATCCACATGCAAAACATCCACGGATCTTCTTCGGCTTCGAGCAGTTGGGTGAAATGTGCCCCTCTTGGCCGCAGTTGTAGCAGACACCGCGCCCTTTCCAACATTCTCCTTGGTGCGTCTTCCCGCACTTCGTACATACCTCATTCCTTTTCTTAAAACCTCCTTGATGACTTCCTGACTGGTTGTTGTTTCGGTTATTGTTATTGTTGTTGTTGCTGTCCCACTTCCTTTTTCCTACATTGCTTCCTCCACTGCTACTTCCCCCTCGACTTTCTCCGCCAAAATTCTTATTCTTTTTCTCCTTGTTGTACTGACTTAACGCTTCGCTACCTCCCTCAGTAATGATCGCTTTCTCCAACAGTGTGGCGAACGAATCGATTTGGAGAACTGACACCTTGTTGAACAACCAAGGTTTCAGTCCCAGTTCGAAGCGTCGAACCTTCCTCTCTTCGGTGTTGACTTGGTGTGTTGCAAATCGTGCGAGCTCGTTGAATCTTGCCGCATACTGTGCCACCATCATCTCCCTTTGTTTCAGTTCTAAAAATTTCACCTCCATCCTATTCTTCATGCTCTTCGGAAAGTAATTCTCGAAGAACAGAGTCTTAAACCTTTCCTATGCTATCACTCCTTCACCTGCTCTCTGCTGATTAGTTTTCCACCAGTAGTTCGCTTCGCCTTTCATCATGTATGTAGCAAAAGTCGTCTTCTGATCTTCCCCCACACGAGAAATGGTAAACGCCTTTTCCATCTCTTTGATCCAAGTTTGAGCTTCGATAGGGTCGGTGGTTCCTCTAAATTCGGGCGGTCCTACGCTCTTAAAATCTTTGAAGTTCGCTATTGGCACAGCGTGGGGGTTGGGGTGTACTGGTTCGTTGTTCCTTTCCTGCGGGGCTTCTCCTAGTAAGTCTACTAGTCGTTGAATGGGATCTGCTTGGTCCCTCTCATTATTGACTGACCCTTCCAATTCGGCGTTCCTACGTCTGGGCGGCATTTTCTGCATCACAAAATTCCACTCTTATCATCTAAGTATATATCTTAGGTATTACTCAAATGCAGAAATTTAATAACACAGTGATGAAACAAAAACATTTATATTCATATGCCAAGTTGTTACACCATGTTTGACTTCTAGCATACTGCTATAAATGTCGCATCTATCCCCTAATATTACAAAAGGTGGGGAAAACATCACATATTACCCCTTAACCTCAAAAGGGTTCGCATCCTATATAATAGACTGGAGTTTTACATAACGATGCACAACTAGTCATGCTACTACTAGACTACTAACTGCTAGGTCTCATCCCATCATTCCGCGCTCCACTACGCTATTGTACTCCAGCTGCGTGATGTGCGCCACCAGATCCCTGCTCACAGTGTATCGGGTCTACCCCTGTTCTGCCGGGTAGTGGTACACACCATCTATTAATCTCTCCATAGCTGTGCGAAAAGCATAGCCCATCTTATTCGTCTTCTTTTTCTTGCATCTCACCTCATTCTCTAGATCGTTAGCTCTGTCATTAGCTTCCTCCCATTTCTCCCTGAAGTGGATCCTATCCATCACCTCCATCTCTAACTGTATACGAAGGGCTTCCTTCTCTATCTTTTCAGACAACTCCCTCTGCTTGGACTCCTCTAGCTTTCCTACCAATTCCACGTTCCTAGCTACCGAACGGTGAAAAAGGGCCCCCATCTGAATACCGGCTTCCTTGCAATATGCAAGCTCCCTCTCCATCTCCTGCATCCTAAGGTTTCTCTGTTGATCTTCCTCCCTTAGCTTCTGAAGTTCTGCCTCTCTATCATGGGCTTCGGTCTCTAACTCTAAGATCCGTTCTTTATATCCTCGATGGGAGTCTCGTCAGAATCTTCCCCAGTCTCCGCTTCCATAGGTTCTTCCTCGGGGTCCGACTCGATCTCTATTAGTTCTTCAGGGTTAGACTCCACCTCCTCGTCCTCCTCATCCTTGACAGGGGCCACTGTCGTGATGGGCTTAGCTATTACAGGTGTCTCATACACCACGTGTACATCACGGGGTTCTTCCTCGACAATCCAACCATTTCCTCCCACATTTGTCATCCTACAGCCACAAACATAAGACAAAACAAACAAACTCCCTTAGAAGGTCAAATAAAACATAAGTTCATTGTATGTGATGAAGATATACTTCATAATGCTACTAGGTCTTCACGAAAACTATAAATGAGTTTTATCTCTTCCTAGTTCCTAAATTCTTCTAAGGTTATAGACTAAGGATTCTCGCTCCTAAGGTTTATAACCTAATGCTTTGATACCAACCTGTGACGCCCCCAAATCCTGACTTCACTGTCTCGAATCTGGTTTGTCACGTTCTAACTCGAATAACGACATAAACTAATACAGCGAAAATGATAGAATAAATTACATTTATTTAATATAATTATTCTTATCCCAAGGTCTCGCAACCGCTACCACAATATTACGTAAAAGTCTTAATTCAAACTAAAACATAATATTGATACATAATCCATGCCTAAGCTTATTACATAACTGAATCTGAAAACAAAGAGCAACATAGTAACTAATCTTCTTCCTAAAGAGGTACAAAGCTACGTCGTAGCTTTGCCTTTTCTTTTATCCTTCCCTGAAGTCTCACCGCTTTCTGCCTTTACTGAAAGGTTTAAAGAAAGCAAGAATGAGCAACAAATTTGCCCAGCAAGTATATACAGTGAGGGTAAACAATATAAAGTTCAAAACGCAAAGGGTGTGACAGTAAAGGATAGTTCAAGGATAATAAGAAGAAACAATTGTTATGAATAAGAGTCGCTATGGACCGAAGAATACCGAAGAATATCAATAAGATTCATAAGTTTAATCATTTCGAGATTCAAGGAAATGAACACTGAGTAGTCACCAAGGACTAAGAACTCCTGCTAGAATTAACAGTTATTATACTGAAAATCCAATAAAACAAGTACAACAGGTGATCAGCCTAAAGTACCCTATGTTATGCATAACATTCAAACATGCTAGTGTGCGCACGCCGGTTCCCCGACAATATATAATTTCCCCTTCAATGAGGGTTGTTCATCTCAGCAGATAAGAGTCCACACCAAGACAATTGGTTCGGATAGCTTTCTAACACATGCATATTAGTCTAGCTGAATCGAATAGCATAGACAATATTTACAATATATTTATGAACGATAAGTTCAAAGCTTGCCACAAGAATCAAGATATAAGATTCGTTTCCGAATGGGTATTCGCTTGATACATATAACTGATATAGCAACAATTCAGATTTACATAATATGTAAGGTTAAGAGGGTTAGAGAACTTGCTCAATGTAAATTTGAGTAAGGTTAGGGAACTTGCCTTTAGCGTAGTCTACGAATTTAAAGCTTAATGACATGTTGCAATCCTATTGCATAATAGTTATATATATAAGAATTCCATTAGTCATACAAGTTCATAATTCAAATAATTCCACATTATGACTCTACACATATACACACAAGTATAACACATTTTCAGTCCCATCTTAGATGCTAATCCTGACCATATACCAACATATCACGTTATTTGAAATCGTTATCGATCTCGCTTTGAAACTCATTTTAGAAAACTTGTAAATACTTTTAAATTTTGGTTCTATATAGTCTTAACATGGTCACGTAATAGAAGTCTCAGTTTAATCATGTACTAAAGCTTAATGCACACATACTTCACTTTCAGATTAGCAATAAAATAGTCAGAATGTACTGCATGACTGCACGGCCGCGCTGGAATATAACTAGGGAGGTTTCAAATTTCAGTCGGACACCTATCATGTTTGTTCTAAGTTTGTTTCCCATTTATATGGTTTTAAGTCGAACTTGTAATTTAATGAAGTCTAGTACATGCATTTCAACAAAGCAATTCATGACGACCCTCATACCACTAAGGACGCTAAACGGCTCTTAACGTTCATGCTCATATATACTTTCGACTTACTCTCATATGATTAATACAGTCCATTATGTTTGAAAACTTATTTCAAAGTATGTTTGAAAAGTTGGAAATATGCTTAATCACATATGTTGGGGAGTAGCGCGGTCGCGCTGCTCCTCGGCAAAACTAGGAAACTCCCTGCATCAGCAAATCCCTCCAAGCCAAAACCAATTCAAATAGAAATTTATGAATACCCGCCTCACATAAAGTCCACAAACATGATATTAAGCATACTTAACATGATTCTAACAACTTAAAACAAGTAAACAATTAAGTTCAAGAATTAAATTCAATATTCATGCTATTTTTCCAAAGTTTAACACATTTAGCGATTGATCTCGTTACGAACTCGTTTCTGGACCAAAATGCTTCGTTTAACTTTCGTTGTTTTCGTATTTGACTATACTAGCAATGTATAATAACCAATTACAGATTACTACAACTTAGCTCAACCATTTTTTTTGTACATTATAAGCATGTATAGCATGTTATTTTCTGGAAATTAGAAAACTTGAATCTTGATAGCATAACACATGATTATCACCTCAATAACATATATGTGACTTGGCTAACATCATGGCATCCATTATCAAGCTAATCCACACGAAATTCATGGCAAGTTCCTAGGAATTTATCTTAAGAAATTAAGAACACAATATAGTGGGGTTTTACCTCTTGAAGCTAATTGAATACTCTTGCTACTCCCACTGAATTCTCACTCCCACTCACACTCTAATGACTGAACTCAGTTTTTTAGAAACTTAATTTGCACAGGAAGGATGCTCAATTTATAGAGAAATCAAAATCTGGTTCATGGCTTTGCTCAAGAGTTTCACCCAATGGAAGAAGAAGAAGAACGATGGTTAACGGAGGTTTGGTGGAATAGTTCCTCGCCACTATTTGAACCACTTCCCCCACCATCATTACCTCCCTTGTTAGCTTCACAATGTAAGAAACCATAGCCTTTTCGCATTTTCAGCAACTAGCTATTCACGTGGGTAACGTTTGGGCAAGGAAGAGACTCTAAATTTGGGACAAGGCAAAACTCAGACATTCCAAACAAGGCTTATTAGCATACTTTGATTTAAAAAATGTAAACTTAGGTCATATAGTGTATTAAATAATTATGTGTTACCACATTGTATCAAATAGAGTCATATGTACACATATCATATAATCCATGTACATTAATTAAAGTGAAATCTCCAATATTTACTAACACCCAATATTTAATATACATTATTATTCCATTATTCCTATAATAGAATATTATTACAATAAACCTTCAAGTATTAAAATAATTATTACATAGCAAATATTAGTTACCTCATATAATATGAATGCCCATTTAATAGCCCTTATCACACACCAAGATGTCACATAGGATGTATCATGGCACATAACATTTAACTAAATACATGGAGGTTATTTGCCACACAATAATTAATTAACTAAGATAGCATTAATAAATTTCTTTATTATTAAATCACTCATTTAATAAATAAAACAAGAAATCACTTTATCACATCACTACCAAAATGACATATCACGTATACTCATATTCGAACAAATATTCAACTTAAATCGAAAAGTTAATATTAATAATATTCAAAATTCTCGGGTATTACAGAACATCACTATCAATTACTGTATTCTGGTAGAATTCTTTGACAAGGTCAGAGAAGATTTTGGCGTTCGACCCTAAGCATTCTGAGAATCCTGCTTGCTTTACAATTGTTGGTATATTTGTATGTATAACAAATATAACTCATACACGCAAGTGCACGCGATCCACAAGTAATATAAAGTAAGTAAAGTATCGATCCCACGAGGAAATGAATTGCATTTATGACTACAAACACCGATTTTATAATTAGTTTGGTTTCTTTAAACAAGCGGTTTTAGTGATGAAATAGTCTAATAATTACTAATGAAACAATTAAAACAAATTTAATGGTAAAAATTACAGATTTTATAGGCTTGGGATTATAATTTCACTTAATGCCGATTTAGATTTCCATGCTTCCTATTGTTGCTAGTTGGTTATTATGGAATGTTGGTCGAAAACACGAAAGTAAAATATGGCCATCTCTCGATGCACCATACCCATATCACATTAAATCCACAATTGATAGAATGAATGTGAACACCCTAGATGACTAACGCACTATATTTCTATGTGAATTACAATCAAACGGGTTTAAGAACAAGTTTTCAAATGACCACACATGGTGCTTCGGTATATCTCTATCCTAAGCACGAAACATAATTTCACGAGGAATGTAATAATTATGAACATATGCTAGCATAATGAGATCTTAATTTATACTTCCTTTCTCAATTCCATATAAATTATCACAGTAATTGGTGATCAAGCAATTAAACATGGAGTATAGATTATGCTAGACATTCATTTCACAACCAACTAGTAAAAATAATGAAGCACTTCAATTCTTAATCAAGCAAAAAATCCATTATAATCCCAAGAATTAGATTTAGTTCATAATAATAATAGAGTTCATCATGCACAATTGGTTCATCATCATAATTACATAATAGAAAAATTAATCAGAAATAGAAAATATTCAAGCTCCCTGTTCCGTTCTGCAACTTCTGATGATTTTCCAAGTTGTGTAGATAGTTGATTTCTTGCTCCCAATCTCCAATTCAGCATCCATATAGCTCCATTCTTCAGTTCCCAAATGCAAATTATGCTCAGCTGATGATTTTCCTGTTTTTAGCTAGAATACAGTAACTATTCTAATTTCGTGTAGGAGCAGAGCTACCAATTGAATTCCCAAAATTGGCTAATAATACAAGCATAAATTGTCTTCTTTTGACTTATTATTATTCCCACTAATAAAAGCTAAACCCACTGATCCCTCAAAATCTGGCATTGCATGATTTCTGGATAATGCTGCTTCGCTGGATGGAACGTGTTGCATGGCTGGCTGGCGACAGGCGCAGCTGCGCCGCCCTCCTTTGTAATAGGGGCGCAGCTGCGCAGGAGTGGCATGGCATGGGCAGGATGGGCGCAGCTGCGCCGGCGCCCTTTGTAAAAGGGGCGCAGCTGCGCCGGGTGCCAGTTTGCTGCAGTGCTGCTATTCCAAAAATTCATCAACTGTTTTGACCTGCACAAGCAACAAACAATCAAATAGCACCCATCCACAAATGCACAACACCACGAGCCAAAATTATCAAAAACAATGCAAAAGCCGAATAATGAGGCTAGTGAATCAAAAACCGAACGAGAAGGGGAAATGCATGAATTTACACTAGATAGCTATTAGAAAAGCATCAAATGAAACCAAATAGTATCCAATAAGTAGGTATGAAACCTTACTTATCAAATACCCCCAAACTTGAATTGTTGCTTGTCCTCAAGCTAATACAACGAAATGAATGCAAACATGAATGCAAATATGAATGCAATGAAATAAGAATGCACCATGACCCTCATCAATTAGCAAGCAATTCACAAGATTTGCCTCAGAAGAATCTAGCGACACATCAAAACTTGGTCCGTGTACCGTGATACCCGTGCAACTCAAATTCCGTGGTGAATGATAAAGTGTGTGTGTGTGCAGCAATCATCAAACTATAGTAATCCCAATCGATTCTCATAATATGTTTCTTAGGGAAAATTTATATAATCGAACCTCTAAAAGACAATTGGGGTAAATATAGTTAAAACCACGCTATGTTCCAAATGTGGGGATCGACTTAGACATTATTCGGATCATGACGCTTGGTCGTGCAATGCCTAGTTCCCATAGGCTATTCAATGATACCCATGTAACGAGCTTTCGGCCAACGACTCCCAAACCAATTGGTCTTAGGGCGCTAGGTGTAGAGACATCCCCTAGGGTGTACTTACTCGAATATCAAAGGCCACAAAACTAAGCTGACCAAGTCTTTATTAACACACAAAATTTTTATTTTTATTTTTTTTTTTTTTTTTTTTTATTTTTTTATTTTTTTTTTAACGAATGCGTTTTACGCTCCATTTCGTTGCATAAATAATCTACTAAGTACCCCCCCAAACTTGAACACGTGTGATTTCAACTAATATTTCCCACAATTGCCACAATTATTAAAAACACAACTAATTTTCTCCAGAACTCAATTATGCGAATCTTGGGGCTACATAGTTAGAAAACTACTAAGAACGTGCAAACCGGTTTTATCACAGCAAACGCAAGATAAGAGTTGCAATGTATCATGGCATCCGACCCAAAGTCTTAACAGTTAGCAAAATCAAAAGTTTTCATCATAGGCATGTGGGGATGCATACTAATCAAATTAAGAGGATCATGCAACTAAACTACATGATGTGATATGATATGCATGAGAATTTCACCATTTTTTTTTTCTTTATTTTTTTATTTTATTATTATTTTTTTTTTTTACGAAAATAAGGAAACAAATACCTAAAATGACAATAAATAACAAGAAAGCAAATAACTAACAATAAAAACAGATAATTTAAAGCATCATAAAATAACTAGGCAAGCCTAATACCCCCAAACTTACAATATGCAATGTCCTCATTGGAGATAATAGGGTAAAGAGTACTCCCCTAAGAAGCGTCCTCGGCACCGCTAGGCGGCGTGTCGGGCGGAGGATAAGGGATGTCGGAGCCGAATGTGGGAAACTCAATGTGGACCCCCTGCTGACTGAACGCCTCCGATAGTGCACCAGCGAAGGAGACGCTGTAATCCCTGAAGCTCGTGTGCAACGCGTCCATGCGGCACTGCAGGCGGCGCATGTCGCGCTCATGTCCACTGACGCCCCTCTACTGCACTGGCGGGGCAGGCATGCCCTCCTCGCTGGCCTCCTCCACCTCATCAGCCACAATAAAACCCAACCCATTTGGCCAGGACTCTCCACCGCGCCAAACATTATACTTTCGGATCGTGGCGCTATCGATGTCTTGCATAGGTAGCTGGAGAGCCTCCTCGCCCCATTCCACGTTTGCTGCTAAGCATAGGCGTGTGATGATCGAGGCGTGTGGAATGGCACCGGAAGTGACAGCCCGCATGAAACGAAGCATGGACTGGTTGATGATATATCCCACGTCGATGCTGCCTCCACGCAGAATACGGTGCAAGAGTACCGCGCGGCCCCTTGTCACGTCCTGATGATGGGTGGTTGGCAAGATACTCGCGCAAATGAAGGCGTACCACGCCTTGGCAAATCTATTCAGCGCGGTCTGAGGGAAGTGCACATTCAAGGTGGTGCCTGGCTGAGTCTTCCACTGCGTGCCCGGCTGGCACATCTCATGTATCAACGCATCAAGGTCGGTTTCGTAGCGTTCATGTACCACCCAGTCGGTAGCCTCATCAGTAGCAGATGGTAGGCGAAAAAGTTCATTGATTGCCTGCGCCGAATAGGATACCTGCTTGCCCCGCACGAAGGAAATCCCATTCTGTGTTTCCCGGGCGTTGGCATAAAACTCTCGAACAATGGCTATCGGGGCTGACTTCGGTGTTTCAATGAATAGCAACCAACCCAAACGCCA